>LKNJ01000906.1:59182-118889 GCA_002120245.1 Maccullochella peelii
GGGTCCAACAACAACTCAGCTTCATGCAGGTATTGACATTTATAAGAGAAGAGTGGAATAGGCTAGTTGCTACTGGCACAATACCTGTACACAATAACACAAATAAAATGTGTTTAATATTTAATGGTATCTGGTGTTGTACTGAGATGACAGAATATTATATGATGATAGAATATTTGAATAAATGTGCAAAAGTGATTATATATTGCAGAGCATATTGTTCCCTACTTATACCCATATACCTTACAACACAGTTTACATGCACCAAGTTGCTATTTGGGGATTCACTTGGAAAAACTGAGTATTTACAAGCTGCATTAAAACATTTCTGGCCAATACAGGACATAAGAACTCCAAGACGAACTGCCAGACACAGAGCCCTGACATTATCACATTATAAAACTGTTTTGGCTGACATATTAGAAAACAATAACCATCTTCCACATCCAGCAGGCACACAGCAGCATCAACCCATTGGAATCCATAAAACCAAAGTTGTGAGCTTAATGAGCCAAATGGACTCAACAGAGCTGCACATGCGAGAATTCTCTGAGGGTTCTTCACTAAAAGCAACCCTTTTCACATTACAAGTAGTCATCTGACTGAAACACTAAAAAGAGCATTGACCACGCCATGACCTAGTCACGAATCCTGTACTTACTGGATGGCCTAACTCTGCTGAAGTCCTGAGCATCCAAGGCGGCAGTATTAAAAACTTCATGCTGTTGAATAGACAGAAATATGGTATCTAAATGACAGGATAGACCGGGGAAAGAAATGCGAATTTACATGTAGATAATAATGAGGTAAATGAAATGCAGGGAGGAAGCCACAAACAGAGCAACTGGAAGGGAAAATTATGTCACAGAGGCACGGTGTTAGAAAAAGAAAGGGCTAAATTGGGACACAGGACATCACTTCTGCAAAATAAAAACAATTAAGTTGGCCTTTTATATGACAAATATCCTCTTGAATAAAATCCCCTCTTTTCCATTTAAAATGAATTGCTCTCTGGAATGCTGTTTCTATCTGTATCCAGGGTGAGTGCATATATAAGTCTGCCCAGAGAAATAATGGCGCCCCATTTGATCACTAACATGGTACATTAACATAACCTATTGGTTAATGACTGTTTGAACTCAGTGTTCACGGCCCATGACAGTCACACAGCTGTGGTACAATACCCGTTGGTATGGCCCCTCATTTAAAGCAAACAAGCAGTCTGGTTTGAAACTTGTGCAAATGCATCGCTCAATTTAATGTCACAAATTCAATACTCTGCTTTTAATTCTTGCCCTTTTGTTTTCATTTTCTTAATCTGTGTTCTCACTCTCACAGTGACTGCATGTACCAGTGTGAGATTCACAACAACCCAAATCAAAAACAGAAAACAAGTGTTCCTGCCTGCCTGACTAATATGCAGCCATATAGGGAATGAATTACTGTTATAAAACATGGCAACTGAACAATGGCTACTTTTTGTGTGGCTGAAAAGGCTCCCTTGAAATAAGGACCTCTCTCCATATTAGCTCTGCAATCTATCTGCTGTTAGCAGCTACATTGGCAATGTACAGCACTCCTGCTGTGCTGGCATCTGCAACATAATCCAACAAAACTGTCAGTTTTTCAATGAGACTCACTGCAGCAAAGCACTTCAGCTTCGCTCAGCTTTGGCTGACAGCTGGAGCCAAAATATCACCAGTCGGATATCACAAAGGCAGCCCGGGCCTCTGCTTCTCTTTGTTGCGTTTCCTCAGTGGTGTACCAGGCTCAAACAAATCGGATTTGACTCTGAGCATGTTATAAAATGTTAAGTAATCCATAATGAAATCTATCTGCTTTTATGTCCCACTTTTAATTGAGAAACTCACATTTTCATTTATATAAACTTTCACTTAAAAAGCTGAGGACAAGTGCAGAGGTGTGCGTGGTGTCTCTGACAATGACACCTCAGGAAATTATACAGAGCACGGCTGTCTGTGGCCTGTTACAGTAAACCACCATCAGCCCTTCCATGTGTTTCTAACTCAAACCATTCTACTGGACACAAGCCAGATATTACCAATCCCCTTCAAACACTGAGGTTACTGTGAAAGCGTGCAACTTCCACTTCAGGGAAATGTTAAAAGAATCTTGAAGGGATTATTAGTAACTGAATTCCTTTGTTATTATTTACAGATTTCACAGCTCATTAGGTTAACAGTGTGGAAAAATCTGCAAAAAAAAATTAAACACTACAATATGAATAGCCATACTATGCAAATGATGTAAAAATGTTGGATGAAAAATGGTTTTTAAGAAAACTGGTCCCTGAAGAACTGGCCTCCTGAAAGGTGAACTAAAATCAACACTAGTTTATGACAGATTATTTGCCTTTTAAAAAAGGAATATCTTTCATCCCAGTGTAGAAATATAAGGTTGACAACAACAATATTCATAAAGATTTAATGTAAAAAGCAGATGTTCTTTTTTTTCTTAGCTAAGACCTTTCAGTAGTTGGAGTAGGTTTACCATGTCACTACCTCATCCGGATGATTTAACAAGAAATATAAAAAGTACCATGAAAAAGAGCTCTCAATCAATCTACAATCTATTCAAGCCACATGACAATGGGGCTTCAAGCCGGCATGTGAGAGAGAAATCAATAAAGCTAATTTACCGAGGGACTAGAATAGGCTTATCAGCAATCACACTTGGGAGCATTAAATTAAGTGTTATAAAACTACAAGACGAATTGTGATATTTATGGCTTACATGGTCTGTTTTTGCCATGTGTTTTTGATAAGTAAATATGTGCTGGATTCCTGCTTCTACCTACCTAGTTTTCAGCCATGCTAGCGGCATGGCAATGTTGGTCCGTCAGTCCACCACTTTGGTCTAGACTAAAATATCTCAACCTCTATTCGATGGATTGGCAGAACATTTTGTACAGACATTCATGATTCCCATGACAATGTACCTTAAGGACTTTAGTGATGCCCTAGCTTTTCCTCTAGTGCCATCACGAGGTTGACATTTGTGGTTTCCACAACTATTGTCAACAGCTATTGCATAGATTGCCATGAAATATGGTACAGACATGCATGTCCCCCAGAGGATGAACTGAAATTCCTTTGGTGATCCCCTTACTTTTATTTAGCAACATCATCAGGTCAAAAATCAAATACATTGGACACATTACAATTTAAAATACCTGCAAAACTAATGACATTCCCATCAGCCTCAGCTGTACTTTGTGTTTAGTGCACCGCTGTGCCTAAGCACAGAGCCACTAGCGTGGCTGTAGATTTGGTTTGCTTTTTAAACAATGTGATCTATCTTTTGTTCTGCAAAGGGACTCTAAATTGTAATTAGGGTGACCAGATATGCATTAAATGTTGGATATCTGATATAAGTCGTGTCCTGTAGTTGTGTCATGGCCGGAGACTATTATGACTACATGTGAGGTAGTTACTGTATTATATTTGCATATTATATATGCAGTGTGTAAGTTAACTGAGATCTGTGGTATTTGACATATGTCAGCCCACTCACTTGAGGCTTTGTGGTTTTTATGTTAATACTTGATAATATACTTGCATGTAGTGAAACCTAATATTCTGTCCAGGGACTTCACATACAAATTAACCAGCATTGGCCAACTCAGATTATAATTAAAAATAAAGATTATTAATGTGCCCATTTCCTTACAAATAGAACATATCCGGCCTTCTTGAATGGAGAGAAGAGGGCAGGGTGAGAAGGAGGATAAATGTCTGGGTATTTTAAGCAGACTGGCACAATGTAGCTGCAGTATAACATGGTCTTGACAGGTGAAAAAACACACTGATGGTGGTGGTTGTGAATGTTGTTAAATTGAATTACTGACTTGCAAATATTGAAATTCAGCAGCATACAAGCAAAATTCTCAATGGAAGGAACAACATCTGTGCTGCCAAAAACCACCAAACATGAAGCCCCTTTTCCAAAATGTGTTATTAAAATTGAATGCTGCAGCTGTTTACAATTTAACATGACTGAACATGGTATATGGCGGTGCATTCACTGGTGCAGGTCAACATTTCCTTTGGCTAGCTGCTGTCCTTCAGGGCTAATAAATTAGCAGCTTATTCTTTTCACTAATGGGAGAATAAATTAAGGCTTCAAGCGGGCCCAACAATGAATAACAATTAGCTATGAAAAAAAAAAGCACATCGAGTTTAAACACACACCCAATTGCTTTCAATGAGCTAATTAACTTGTCAAGAAGTTCCTGTTTCACAGTTAAGGGGCATAAAAATACTGTTTTTTCAGCAAAGTGCTGCTATATTATCATTTTATAACATATCTTTTTTCTGGGTAGAATGTAATAACATGCTGAATACAGCTAGAGCACAGTCGTGGATACAGAGCAGAGGCATGGAGGCAGAAAAACCACAGCCTGTGGTTTACATATCACCACATCTCTTAACCATCGCAAAACCACAGCATGACCAAAGTGTGACCACACTACAGTTCTCCATGGAAAGGAACAGATGGATGAATGAGCATCAGCCAAAAGAAACAAGAGTGGGGTTTTAAGAAACCAAAGTATCAGAAAAAATGTTGATACATGGATTAGAGAAGGAAAAATGTCACATTTAGGTCTCATTCCATTTACAGTAGATATTCGGCTGATAACTTACCCCACAGCCTGCACATGCCTTTGAAGATGTGGAGGCTTTGACAGAGGGAGAACATCCATCTACATTTACAGCCTGTCCTCCACACACTGTTTGATACTACTGTATAATGCTGAAGTATGTGTACTCTGGGCAGTAGGTCAGAATCATCCAAACAAGAGTTGTCAAACTATTCTGATAAAACAACTCCAGACTTTTGGAGACATCATGAAGCAAGAACTCTGAGGAATGGTCTTTCCGGTAAAGGCATGCTTCATATTACGGTCTCCTTCCAAATGAAAACAGATGGCAAAATGCATTTGTAAGGAACCAAATTAAATTACACTCTGTCCAGTAATACTGAAAATGTTTAAATGATAAGTCTGATTAGAATCTGAGAAAAAAATTAATGTTTCTAATTATTCAAAGAAAGAAACATGAAAGAAAGAAAAAAGGAAGACTTTCATTTCTTATTTGTAAGTGAGAAATTTAAGGATGTGGCACCATATTTGTTGATTTTTTTGTCCTGGTGCTTGACATTTTGGGTACAGAAAATATGAAATGGTGAATTCAATAGCATAGTTCTTAACACCTACTATATCTATATCTCTGACACACCACTTTAACTCATGAAGTGCAATGCATAAAAGACATGAGAGGAGAGAGAGAGGATGTTTGCTGCCACTTATGCTCTACATCCGTCACTAAGGAATGCTCCTTAACACTAACATGTCCTCCCCTGCTCTCGCTATGATAACTTACACTCCACTGTATCTTCCTCAGTGCATTTAAGGAACAGGATGGGGGATTCATTTTTGCCTAATAGGGTATATCACCACTTCAGCTCAATTGTTGACAAGACTGTGGCTAAACAGCTCTTTCACATCTCATCTGAAATAAAAATAATAAAGATATGCTAATAAAATGTTATGTAAAATATCACCCCCTACGGGAGCAAAGATGTATGAGAAATGTAAATCAAACTTGGAAAAACCTGCCTCCACCTCCCACTCATGACACAGTTTAACCCGTGACTGTGAGAACTTCCAACAGCACACTAATATATTAATTGATGTGTCTGAACCCAGGCATTTGCAAAAACTAATGATAATCATAAATAAAAGTCAATGTACAACAACAATACTTTCCCCTTCACTTCTGTTAAGTAACTCTACTCTTTGCACGACAGGAACATATAAAAGTTTTGTTGGTATATTTTAAAAGACTTATGTTCTTAAGTACTGTTTATTTTTATTTAGCATTGTAAAGTGCTTTGGGGAGAAACATAAATAACAGCAAGCCCTTAAGTTACATTTTTCTCTTTGACGCATGACAGAAGATGTGAGTACAAAACATGAACTGCACCCACTGCTGGAGTCATAATGTCTTAACAATCATTTGGTTCAAATTTAATAACACTTGAAGCATCCTGTCGCAGGTTTGTCTTGTTAACTCAGTTTAGAAGGGGAAAAAAGAAAGAGCAAGGCCTTTTCTAAGTAATGATCTATTTCAAATGAGGTCTATAGGCCCAGAACTGCACATGCAGGTGCAACTGATCCCACCTGTGCAGGGTATTTACTAAAGTGGGACAGGCACATGAGTGCACAGGCACATAATCAGTCAAAAGTGTGAATGAGTAAAAATAACCAGACATTAAAGTAATGCACACAAGAACCTGAGTGTTACCATCTCTCCTGTAGGCAACAACTGTCACAAGTAATGTTCTTTCAGGTGTAGAGCAGAAGTGTCGGTGTCATTGAAAACCTGATGAGTGGCTTTAAAGAAGACGTGTTTTATAAGCACATAAAAAAACAAACACTGGGGTGATTAATGAGGAGGCAAATCTAAGCCAAACACCCCACGAGAAAAACCTCTGATTGACCTACTAATGGTGGTAGAGCTAGGAGATAAGGAGATAAAAAGCAGTAAATACAATCAATGTAATATTGTTTTAATATTGAACTGCTAAGGTGAACAAGGTGATATCTATTCATAACAGGGAGTGAAAACATTATGCTCTCTTCTTTAATCAAATCCATGGATGGGGGGTTATTGCTGCTAGTTTCAATAGCAGAACGGCTGCTTACATGAAATGACACATTGTTCACTAAAGTACAGAAACTGAACTTTGTGGTTATATAGGGCCTTAGGGGCTCCAACTATAGAGCTTTCATACGGCCTGTAAATAAAATGAGCTGAATTCATAGGCCATGGGATGAACAGATTTGAACTTCATCCATTCTCAAACTGATCCATTTGGTATATTTATTTTATATTTGTTTATGAGTCAACCAAAGAAAAAAACAATAAGTTATTATCAGTATTTAATTGTATTTTTCATAGAATTTTAAATCAGACAGACTAGGATCATTAGCTTAATCTGACAGCTGACCTCCTCCACTGTGCCTTTAGAGCTGTCATTAAAGAGCTATAGCAAATGTTCATGTCAACTCCTTGAACCCACAGTGCAATCTCTGTAATACAACAGTCTACTTCAGTTAACAGGCTACATATCCTCTTTCTGAATATTGATGGAAAACAGATGTCTTAACTTAGACAGGACATTATGTATCATTTCAGGGATTTCGTTTATGATGAATTATGGGATACATTGGACCACAGTCCTATGGTTGTGTCAGTTATTTAGCACATGTATTCAGCAGTTTGTAAAAGCAAGAGTTTATTGCCTTTTCATAGTAGAGTTGCTTGTGTAATGTAATGGTGTGCATTATACCAGCAACTTTCACTCTTACTTTTTCTCTTATTACTCAGTATACAGTATCAAAATGCTGGGATACAGTGCCAGGTACTGTAAATCATTTCAGGCATTTTTGATTGGAATGATTTTCACTTGTGTTATCTGATTCAGAATCTACTGAGGTTAATTCCAGTAAACTCCGTTTCACTCAGAGGGCTGTTGAGAAACAGCTTGGACTTAGTCCATTTTCCTTCCTCAGTCAACTTATTTACTTTATCATAATGCATTTTTTGTCTTTTCAATTGCTAAACAACAATAGCTTATAATTATGTCATTCCTAAAAATAATTAGCGGTTTAAACCAAATCTAAAAATGTCTTGTTAGGCATTCCAGATGTGGTTTTAATAAATCAAAAGTATGCCTGCTTTGGCACTTTGTCTTATTGGAAACCCTTAAGTGGAAACCACTAGAACATTGTTAACAACAGGACAACAGCTACTGCAAGTGTGTTATTGCTTTGCTATTTTGCTTTAGTGCTTTCTTCCAAAATCTTTGACATGAACTGTGATGCTACTTTTTTTTTCTATGCAAAGAAGTAGACAAGACTTGACAAGTATACTTATAAAGTCTACTAACTGGTTCTCTGACGCATATCCAGTAGCATACATAAGGAGGTTGATAATTGGGTTTGTGAGTAATAAACACATCTATAGAGAATGTCTGAGAGTAATAATTTTAAATTGACTAATATTTTCCAACTCCCTCATGTGCAGTCATCACTTTTCCTGCAGAGGGTTTTCATTCTTTCATCCTAGAATAATCACTGTGCACTTAATGACTAATTACACTGTATGTGTAATTCCAGCTAGAACCTCAGTATGAGCAGAAATGTTCAAAAGTTTTTGAATGTCAAAATTTAAGTTTGACATCTATTTAAAGGACTCCAACCTATTAAATAACTAATTTACAATAGTGGATGTGTGCCCATGGCTCAGTTGTCATTCATTTGGTAACATTATGACATGGGAGCTTTCCTGAGTTACATGTTTTTCCACCAAGAAATTCTCCTGAAAGATAGCCCAAAAGGACAAAACACAACTAATTGGGGCCTGCTGAACTCCTTAAGCTGTGCCACAATATATCCTTCATGGAGCTTCGATCACTGGAGAGATGACAATATGGCAACAAAGAACCCCCAAGTGTATTTCTGGTGTTGAAAGCTATTTGAATTTAGAAAGGGAACAGAAGTCCAGCAGAGAGGATTATTCCAAGGTGCAGAATATATTTCAATTTGATGTGAAAACCAGATTTGAAAACTAAGGAAACAAGGGAGACTTGTAGCCTTGTAGCCAAGTTGAATAATCAGACTGAAGTGATCATTTCTCTGGAACTGAGCAGTACCACCCCACTGTGTTTGAGTCAGGGAATCACAATATAAATCAATTACTCATTTTGCAGTCAATGGAAAATCTATTAAATTATTTTTGACAAATTTCTGGGCCACTTGATTTACTAGAATACAAAAAGGAGTGAGTAAAATGAGAGATAAAAGAAATACCTGTGAAAAAAATCCAATGCATTTCATTGGAATGAATTGGTGGGGACATTTACAGGACATAAACAATGCTGTTTGGATCAGCCAAGTGCATGAGAAGTATGGCGGCTATCATGTCTCACAGGGGGGCTGAAGAAATGTTACTCTCAGTTTTCTTACTGCGTAAACCAGAGTTTCCTTGAAATTCCAGAGCAGGGGGTGGGGTGTGGGGTAACAAAATGTTTAGTACCACCAGAATTATTTGGAATAATAACAAAGCAACAATTACACATGCCACACATCAATTATGTGTAACTGTTGCAGCTGTAGAGTGGAAAGACTTATTCTGCCTGTGTTCTGCTTCTTTTCCAGAGAAGCATTTCCTTTACAGAGTAGGTAAGGCCGACATTGTATAAACAATAAATCAAGCCAGTGTAATCACTGTTTCATGTACCCTCTTGTCACCTAAGGAAAGTTATAAACAAAGATTATTAATGTGTCTCGATTCTATGATGGTTAACACATTGGATCTGGCTCTCATCTTGGATTTTCAGAGATGTCATATGATACTTAATCTCAACAGCTGAAAAAACGTCTACATTTAAGTAAACTGCACAAAAGCTAATGAGTTGAATTGACCAGCATAAAAACAATACAATGATAAATCTTTACATAACCCTACGCCTTTCATATACATCTGCTCTGTCACTTTCTATTGCCAACTTTGAGTCCATGAAGGCTCAAAGATTTGCTGTTTGCGTCAGGAATATTTTTCACAGGGGGTCTGTCTCACAAAGCAGGATTATGAAGTTAGCTGGATATCTGCTGAGTAAAACAGCAAATCACACAAATCTGCAACGTGGACTCAAATAAAAACCTCTTCTGGGTTATGCTCAGTGCGTTTGTCCAGTTAAGTCAGTAATCGTGCTTTGTCACACAAGCCACAGAAAGAAAATTCTCTGGACACAGAAACTGGTGGGTTTATGTTTTCAGCAGCAACAAATGTGTTTTGGAAAAAAAAAAAAAAAAACTATGAGGATAAAGAGGATGGTTAGCATGACCACAATGCTGATACTAACGGCAATACTTATTACAATACTAACTGATCACTGGGGGGTATACTGCAAAAACGTAACAGCAGTGACCGCTTAGCACTAAAGATGTTGCCATATAGGAACAAACACCTCACACCTTATCATTTTAACCGAGCCCTCCTTCGGTTTTTAGTAAAGCGTGTATGTTATGTTACAATCACAGGCATTCATGATTTAAGTGCAGCTTCTGGAACAAAAAACCCTGCACAACCTTTCACATCTTTTTATGAGCCTAGTATATTTAACCCCACAGCCTGTAAAAATACAAATATAAGCATATATTATGAAGCCAGAAAATTCGGAATTCTAGACCTTGAACACAAATAATAGAACCCAGACATGACAATCTCCATATTCAACAACCCAGAAAGACAGTGAGAGAAGAATGTGCCTGCACTGACAGTGAGACAGATATGGTCAGAGTCAGCTGAAGCCCTGGTGCTTCTCTTGTTCTGTGACATATCCTCTCTGGGTCTCTGGTGTCTCCCCTGATGCTGTTTCACAATATGATAAATGCTCCAAGGATGAGTGTTAAACTGAGCACACAGTGGAATGCCATGGCCAAAGGAGGCCTGTTTCAAAATTCCTTCATGTGGTCCTCTCCTCTCCCACTAGGCCTACAGAAGACTTGAATTCAATGTCTTCTCATCTAACACCCACCAAGAAAGCAAATATATTTCCCAAAATGCCAAACTATTTAAAAAGCAGAAGAAAAAAAAAGTTATTTTTCTTGTAATTATTTTTATTTTTCTAGCTGGTAAAAACTGCATGTCAAATTAACCAAATTAATAAAGAAGAATGACATTTTCAAAAACAAAATCCAGGGTGATCACAGGAATGAAACTGTTCAGTGAGAATTTACACATCCTTACTAAAAGCTAACCATGACCCCTATATTCACCTCATGAAGGAACTGCTCATACCATGTGCATTGTAAGTTTTAGTGATATGCAAACTGATGCACATCTAACATCTGCAATACAAAAACAAAAGAAAAATGTGGGTCATTTAGCCTATCTGGGGGTCCATGTTATAGCAACTAAACTACTATAGCACACCTGTGTGTACAAGAAACAACTTTCAAAATAGTTTCAAAAAAACCTGTTTATTACAATAACAGTATGTTCCAAGATGTGCAGAGACACTTACACTCTACAGAGCGCCTAATGAATGCCATAAGCCTATATTTTCTTTTGGCAACTGAATCTTGCCAACTTAAATCACGCTTGGTTCCCTTTGAACTACATCTACTACGTCATGCCAAGATGCA
The DNA here is from genome assembly GCA_002120245.1 of Maccullochella peelii. Taxonomy (NCBI): domain Eukaryota; kingdom Metazoa; phylum Chordata; class Actinopteri; order Centrarchiformes; family Percichthyidae; genus Maccullochella; species Maccullochella peelii. Next base: position 70,419 of record LKNJ01000906.1, read on the forward strand.
ACTGTACTGCCATGTGACTGCATATTGAAAAAAATTCAGTATGCAAAAGCCACATTGATCAAAATCAGATCATTAATCTGAATCTTTGGCACTACAATGAAGTTTCTCTTGTAATCATTACAGGGCTGATGGGCTCATACCGTGCAGGTGAACTGAAATGCACCCAGGACACATTATCTTGTCTCTTAGCTAAAACAGTTTTTCTTCTTTAAATAAACATTGTGGGAAACAACTGTGGCCGCAGCCAATAACCATAAACCAACATAATTATGTTAAGAATGTGTTTGAGATTTGTAGATCAAACAGGATGTCACTCTGTGCTTGAAGCACGGCCAGCAGTTTGTCAAGTGATGCAGAGATGAAACCTTACAAAGTCTACATTTGGAAGACTTCTCAGAGGAGATATTCAGCAATCTGGCATTTATTTAGTTCTCGATATGCTTTCCCAGGAAAGGACATACAGAAATAGATTTGCAATGACTCAAGATCATTGACAAAATGTTTGAAATTAGTTCCCTGAATAAGTTGCATGATTTTGTTTCCGAAGCAACAGTACACCCATGTGCCTGAAAAAAGAGCATTACATTCCCGCAAAAGTGGTGTTTGAGCATTTATCAGAAGCTGTCCATTATAGGATAAGTATATCTTAAAGGAGCACCTAATGAGTGTGGGGGTGTTGGAGAGAAGAACTTGTCTAACTTGTTTTTTGTAAACTATATCTGTTCTGTTTGTCAAATAATTGAATGTGTAAATCATGCACTTTTCACCAGAATTAATGAATTGGCCTTAAAAGAATAGCACTGTGGATATTTGAATTGATTTTTGTCTAAACTACCTCTTTAAAGTCAGTAAGTTTTTTTTCATTATGCCTGTGAGGTGGCCCCTTGCGATGAAGACAGATTAGGTTCTAACAACTTAATCCGTAGCCTCTGACAGGAGTTTTGCTGCAAGGCAACGCTGTGTCCACTGTGTCTGTGAACTGTCATAATTAAAGCCAGTGTCAGAGCACAACAGGCCAATCTGGGGCATGTGGATATTTAGGTTGCCATGATCCCTTAAGTTCACAAAGGATGATTGAGGGGGAATATCCACATTGTCCCATCTCTCCCCATAAATCCCTTAATTTCAACACATTAGATACGTGGCCTATTGATTTTTGTTTTAAAGCTATTAGCAGCTTCAGGGAATAAGATTTTGTTATTTTCATTACATTCATCTTTCAGGGCTTCATAAGGCAGAACTGTGCCTAGTGTCATACAAAGTATAAACTATTTTCCATTTCACTAACATTTCAACGGAGCACCATTCAAACAACATTACTGCTTTGAATAATAAATGACAAGTCCAATTTTATATCATGTAGAGCTACATTTTGCAATCACTTTCATGGGCACAAAACACACTGGACTGCAGCGTCATAATTTCACACTAATATAAAGTAAATATAAATGTTACTGTACCTGTAACACGTCGTAACTTCTCCAGTCGACTTCACGCAGGGGTACTTTGTGGTAGAAATTTTATTTTCAGAGCACTCTCCACTGTGAAAGGAAACATTTTGAAGCAAAGTAAGCATTTTTCTCTCTTCTCTTTAATGCAAGGGGTCCTCGTGTCATTTACCATGTCCTATAATTACCCGTCACTGGCATCCTCTTCTTGGTAGGACCAAAGCAAACCTCCTGAGAAGTACATGCAGGTGACGGTGAGCAGAAGAGGACTCCTGTTGTGTTTTAGTATCATCTCATCGGTCCAGTCACCTGGGTGCTGTCAGTAATCCACACTTGTAATGATTACCTCCACAACTTCAGAGCGTAAAGTGGTGTGGCACAACGACAGACCTTCCCACTCACCCCGTGCTTCAGAGCAGCAAACGTGAATGAACTGCTTTTCATTCTTGTGGTGTCCCTACGGAGGCTTGCTTAACGGTAACTTTCCCTCCTCTGTAGCCTACTTTTGACAGGTCACGTTAACAAAGCGAAACCGAATATCTTTTAACTTTTAAATCATTAAATATGTCTTTTTTTCTGTAAGGAGTCCACTGACACATAAACATGCCTTTTGGACAAACGGTTTCTCTTCGGTGAAACTTTGAAAATCGATAGGAACAGAGCACTAACGCTTAACCCATCATTCACCCCACACAGGCGCGAGCGCATGAGCACGCCCATACACACATACCTTATAGTAGAACGCTCTATGTGCGTCATGACGTCTGCATCTTTGCTACCACCGCGCGGCTGTTACTGAAATAACAACTACCCAATAATAAATATACAAATATTTAAATAATTACGTAAACAAATGTATGTTCATCATCTATTAAAAGTCTACTCATTTCCGTGTTTCAGTTAATCTGACACGTAAGTAGATGCTCATGAAACCAACACATTAAAAATGCATTAGCAATATGAGCACAAATACATTTCAAGTAATTCATTTATTGTACCTCTGTTTGAGGTTGTAGGCATACATTATTCATAAATTGATTTCCTAAAATATTAAAGGGACAAGCCACCTGTTTTTCACATGAATTTCAGAGGATTACTACTCCTGTAGTAGCTTGTGGAAACAATTTCCTCTTTGGCTCTAGAGGAAGCTTTCCAAAGTATAAAAAAAAAACAAAAAAAGACTTGCATTATGAGAAGTGTAGGGTCCTATATATGTTTTTGGAGCTTTATCCATATGAGGAATTAAAGTCAGGATATCTCAGCCTCTGCTGCTTCAATTTTGACCAATTTTTTTTTCAAATCTGTCTGAAAAGTCCAGCGAACTTTATGCAAGTGCAATACCAAATTCAAATAACAACTGATTATGCTGCCAGCTTATGGATTACGAGCTGTTAGAAAAAGGTACCTAAAAGTATCAAAAGTAAAAGTACTCATATGCAGACAGAACGGACCCTGATAATTATCTGTTACATTAATGGATTATTTGCACTGATTAATTAATATGTGAGCAGCATTGAGAGGTTTGGCTGGTCAAGGTGTTAACTGTGTTATGCAATAAACTAATATACAGTTGGGTATATTAGTTTATTGCATAACAATGCATCATATTTTATATGCTCATTGTGGGTTTTTAAAATCTTAATCTGCAATCAGTATCTATAAATGTCAATATTTCCCTCTAAAACAAAATTAGAAGTATGAAGTAGCATACAAATTCAAATACTCAAGTAAAGTATAAGTACCTCATAATTGCACTTAAGTATATATTCACTACTAATAAGTTACTTGCCACCACTGGATTCCAGTCAGCACTTTAACACGAAGCATGTCAACTTGGTTGACATGTCAACTAAGCTGTAACTTTCATGCGCTGTTAACCCAAATTCACCTCACGGTCTTGCTCATTCTGTGGGTCAAGTATCTAAAGGAGTTGAAACCCTACACTAATAAGCTGGTGACTTTTGGTCTGAATGACCTTGACCTCTGTGTGACCCCTACCAGCAGCCCTGATCTGAGCACAAACACTCTCCACTGGCACCTGCAGAAGAGTTCTTCAGTTTCGCAGGAATGTAGTGTGGCATTACAGGGAGTTGGATAGCGGAGCCACTGAGGAGCCTGTAAAGGATATCCCAGTGAAACAAGAGGACTGTGGTGTCACTTACAGCCCCTATGGTAGCTTTTCAATCTGTGAGGTCAGTCAGGTATGATTTACCATTATTCAGAATATGAGATTAGTCAGAATGTCTATTCAGGTGAAATGTAATGTAATATTTCCTATTACAATCATGTTTTTTTCTATTAAAGGCTGGGAATCATGCCTCTTATAGTACCATTTAGCAGAAAATGACACCTTGAGCCTGCTTCAAAGGGCCTGCTCAAGCATGACCATTTCAGTTCAAGGGAAAGCAGTGTTTCACTGGTCTACTTGCTTCATTACAACAGAGTCTCCGTGGCTCAGCAACCGTCTGAAGGTGCAGTTCAGTTTCCAGCCACTTGATGGCCCTTTCAACCAAGAGATCCCACCCCACCCCTCTTTCGCCACTATCGTCATCATTGCCCACAAAATGGATGACAGCTTTTAGAAATACCAGGGTGCGTCACGACTCTGAGGTGCACATGCTGTGCCATTTATGTTCCACCTGTTTTGATGCCTCAGCAGCCCGAGAGGCAGAGAAGGATCATGCCTGCAACAGCACAAGTAGCCAATTAATGTTGCAGGCCGATACTGTATCAAAGCTACACAGATAATAACCTCACTATAATATCTGGAAACATCTTCTGCCTTAGAGATATGAAATAATTATCTGTGACTCATTTGCCATGTCATCAATTTCCAGAAAACAACACACAACAACAAAGGAAGCATTTTTGCCCTTTACTTTGTCTCTGTATTTCATTGTCTCTTTCAATGAAATGACATGAATGAAATGTTTTATTATGTTGTCTTGGTTTCTGGGTATAAGTAGTTAAAGCTTGTTTGCCGGGATTGTTGGCATCCTTGCTTTAATCAGTTCTCTCTCTCTCTCTGTGTGTGTGTGTGTGTGTGTGTGTGTGTGTGTGTTCATCTGGTTGGCACATTCTAAACTTAAGGACAGTTTGAGCAAAGACCATGATCTCACTATATATTTCCTTTTCTCACTGTTGTTGATCTGAGCTGGGTGTCTCCTGACCTAGAAGGATTGGTTGGAGAACAGGTGGACCATTCTTTTTCACTTCACAGTGCCACATCAAGTGAAACTCTTATTCTATCTTCACTGCCTCGACAGGGTAAAAGAATCTGCGCCATCAACAGAACAAATGAACCCGAAATTAAATCAGATGAATGAAAAGTGATCCAAGGAGAAATCACACAGTTGGTAGAGGTTTGTATGAGCCAATAAAGACTAAAACTGTCTGTGATGGGACTTGGTTGTTTCTCTTGATTAAGGAGCTGTCCTTGAGATCTCTGTAAGAGGCTGAAACGTTGGAGCAGAACTATGCTGCTAATCTAAGATGTGATGGTTTTAGCAGTTGTATTGGACTAAATAGACTCGGTTTGGTTGTTTGGCAAGAGAAAATCTGAAAAGAAACAAGTTCTAGTACACTGACATGCTGACATTGACATTAACCTTTTCATGCTTAATGGATGCTTGATAATGCGGGGCTGCAGCCGTGGACTACACACAAATATAGTCTTTCATCCTTTAAATGCTCTCTCACACATGGGATGGCAACAAGAATATCGCAGGGAATGAGCACCCCACTGTCAAAACTCCTCTCTCTTTGTCTCTCTCTCTCTTCACAGTGCAGCACTGCAGTGCTTCTCTGCACATGCCCAGACAGACTGGGAGAGAGCCACAGCAAGTTTGAGCTCACTAGAAATATTAACAGCCTGCATCGCAGACACATTCATGTACTCCTGCAAACTGTGTTTGCATTAGGAACAAAAGTCTCATTTAATGCAACTGACAATGAGTTCCTCTGTGACATTTTTAAAAGGTTAAAATGCATCAATGGGGGCACATTTGCTGTCACAAGAATCAAACCTGTGACGTTCTCTTTACAGGGTTTTCTTTTGTCTCAAGGTCACTCTTCCTCCCACAAGCTTTTGATGCAAACTGTTCAGTGCAGAATGAACACAGTCAGTGCAGCTTTAATATATAGTATCACACTATCTCTCTTTAGTCAATAACGTCAAATTACAGTAATTAATTTTCCATTACTATCATTATTTAGCTCAATACTATATTTAGCTCTCTCTGTATACTTACTTATTCTCTATGCTAATTTTCTTTTTACCAGTTTAGATCTCAGTATGGTTCCTTTTTATGTATATTTTATTAAACACCCCCAGTTACAATAATGTCATAGCAGGCTACATTTAACCATTACTAATGCAATCTGAGAATACATTTAGCTAGTTAGGGTTAATTTTCAAATGTCTGCTGGCTTAGGAACTCTGATGGCCAGGTTTTTCATTTAGGGAAGTCTTGGTGGTTGCATGTTTTACCCCATTCAGCTTGTTTGTCATGGCAGTAGACCATTATTCATTTTATTCTTTTACAGTAGTTGAAACAAAAATAGACCAATGATGACATCAAGGAGCATGCAAAATGTGATTTATAACTCACCAGAAGACTAAATAAATTGGAGAATAAGCAGGAGAAATGACATCAAAGGAGCTCAAATGGTGAAAAGGTAAAAATAAAAGGAGACACACGGGTGTACTGGTAGGTCTAGAAAATCGAGGGAAAAACAAGTCAGTGACATGGGAGCTGTATCCCTTTATGATGCTTCCGCTGCATCAAACAGAATGGAGCATAGGCCCGGTGGAGGAGAAATAGTCTGCAAATGGTCTTAAACGATAGGTTCACATTGTTCCAAGTCAGTTTTTCAACATTCACACAATTATAAGTACTTTGACACCATTTTTGGCTGCTTTAAATTGTCCTCCATATTGACCACGAAGAAATCACTTCCTAATGCAATTCCAAAATAAGAGATGGGGACGAAATCCACAGTTCAGCCAATGCCAAAGCTAATATGAAGCTTCAGCAGTCTGAGTTAGACAACTCAAGTAGGTATGGATAGGAGGAACAATTAGAGCAACTGAGAACTGTTTCAATGTACATATCAGTATGTGAATATTGTTTTAAGAATTTACTTGAATAATGTGAACCTATTGTTTAATTTACAGTCAAACCCAAAGTAAAAGACATGTAGCCCATCCCATCATACAAGGAAAACCTATTATGACAAATATCTTTTAGCTGATTAAGTCCTTTATTTCTCCATTAGTTGTTTCTTTTTGGGGATTTTACAATAAATATCATAGGTAGATGATACAGAACAACCCAATCAGGAAAGCAAAGGAGAGCAAGTGCAGCACAGCCATAATCACTTTGGCTCTTACTTCCCACTGTTATGGCAGCAGGTTAATATAGAGTTTTCTTCCTGTCATCTCAGTGAGAACGATTTCCCCCACATGTCACTGTGACTCTCTCTCTCTCTCTCCCTCTCTCTTTTTTCACTTGCACCAGCTGTTCAAAGGTTCACTGGTGAGTCACATAAGCTGTAAAGAGATGTGCTGTGCGAGGAAGTCTTGCTTTGCAGCTGCTGTAGACATACCCATCCACACAGAAGCGATCCTGGAAAAGCAAACAGATATAAGGAAGATGATGGTTGCCCTTAGCCAAAAGCTCATGACTTCAATAACACGTCCAAAGTACTGTTGCACAATAAAAATAGCATGTTATTTATTTATATTTGTTCAAATCCCACAAGTTAAATCTTACAGATAAACTGTGGAAACAATCAAAATCTGGACTAAGCTGATTTAAAGCACCCCCCACCCCCACCCCATCCCCGTCGATTACTACACAAAAAAACAGTAACAGTTACTGTGAGATTGGAATTTCCTTATACTACAGTACATGTCACTGCACGTGTGTCCCCTCAAAGATTCTGCGATAAATAAATATAACCTCACTGCAGTGCCCTTGGGATGGCCACATTTCACCGCCCCTCCCTGCCATTATGTCTCTCCCCCTCCTCTGGATGTCCTAGGTCATTGTTACCGCCCACCCCTAATGAACACACACGTACAGTCCACTGCGCCTGTCCTTGAATTCATTCTTCCTCTTCATCCTCCTATGAGATCCAGATACTCATTGATAAAGGAATGTATTGGCCCATTTTCCACTGCCCTCTGTGATAAAGTATGTGTGTGTATGTGTGTGTGTTAAGTGAACTGGGGAGACAATTAGCATTTGGAGTTCATAATAACAGAAAAAAATTTACAAAATAAGTTATAAGTGAAGTGGACATTGCTGATTTACTTAACATTCAGTAAAATGCCTGACAGGACTGTTGGCAGTTCCCACATCAGATGGATGGCTTAATTTCTTTAGACATGGAGAATGTGCTGCATTATTTCTTGATCTGGACGCACTAATATATACGGCCAGGGAGCAGATGGTTGGACTGTGGCAACCCATGCAGGAAAAATGGGGATAAGAAGGGATTCTTTCTCTCTGACAGGCCTTTTGCACCATTGGGACATTTAACAGATCTAAAATAATGCACTGGGATTCTATATGAAAACAGAGCTATCATGTGAGAGTATTTCTAGACAAAGGTTCTGTTGTAGTAATCCAGTCATAACAACTATTACTTCAGATGGTGACAAATGAACTTCCTCTTTCCACGCTTTTCTCTACCTCCTCCACTCTTCTCTCTTGGCCTGCTTTTCTCAACTCTCTGTCATCAAGACTGGTAATATGGCTCATCCTCATTTAAATTAGTTCTGAAGCATTAGGCAGAATTGGCCCTAGGTATCAGTGAATTTATGGCGCAGTTGTGGCAACATGCACCAGTACACAGAGCCATATTGTTTAGCTTGCAAGCTATTATCAGACCCATTCGTTTCCTTTCACTGTCATGGGATATTAGAATTTGCAGCAGTGACAGTCATCACTGATTTTCCACTCTAGCAGCCGTTACTTCAAGATTAAACTCACGTAGAGCTAACACAGTGGATTGTTTTGATTGATCCACAAGAGCATGAGGTGAGTCTAAAGTTGACTTTCATGAACAGCTCAGTATAGACACAATGCACAGGTGCACCTTTCACTGGTACAGTGATCATTCTTGGCAAGCTGTAAACACAAAGGTGAGGATATCGCCTCTGGACAGGTTACTTCCCTGTCTGTCTTTTTCTCTAATATACTGCTTTTACTGAACCAGACACCTACTGCAGGAAAACATTGTATCTCCCACTTATCGTATACTGCCAGTGGGGTTGTTTGTACATTTACAATTTCTGTATGTAAATGGTAAATGGCTACAATTTTTGCCTCTCATTCCCCCAATCAGACACACACTCACACACCAATGGTAGCGAGCTACCATGCAAGGTGCAACATATGGACAGGAGGAGCCACGGCCCCACCACCCACCACCTGTGTGCTCAGGGTCAGCCTGGCCATGGCTGCTGCAGGTTTCCTTTGCGCTAACTCTTCTTGGAGTACTGTACTGGAATTTGTGAGTTGGAACAGACTATTTTAATGTATTTTTTTCTATTCTATTCTATTTATTTCACTTTCTACCACAGGCCCCCAACAGTCTTACAGACAAATGGTATCGTCCTTCCTGTACTGTGTTTTTGTGTGTATCACGCTTACTTAACCCATGCGTTTTGTTGACATTGGCTATACTTCCTCTTTGTTTGTGGTCCCACAGACCCCATTTCTGCATGTGTAATAATAATAATATGCAAAATAAGCATTTTTTCCTATTAAATATTTTTGTCTTTTCTTCTGACTTGATTAAAACCCAATATGATGGAAACTTGTCAGTATCGATCAACAGCAATAATTTATTATACTATTATCAAATAATGACTTTGGTAAAATGATTTTGCATTCTCACTGTTAGGAGACTGAAATTTGAAATTGGCATTAGCAGGATTTACTTTGCTTTTACTTTGCTGGTAGTCTATCTTGCCTTTCCCTGATGTTGGTGTAGCATGACATACAGTAGCTATTATCTGCTAACCCACTATACTTTGGACACAGGGTAATGGTTGTATGGATGCTAACTAACTACTTTAGTTGCCATGTGTCTAAGAATTATAAGAGCAACTTCACATTAGTCTTCATTTTCTGAGTGCTAAGCTCCATCTGCCTTTAAAATGGTACAGCCTATACAGTAAATGACCACTCTAGCTTTGCTTTTAGGCTTTCTTACTGAGGTGCTTTGCAAAAAAACCTGTATACATAAAAATGTTTCCTCTGTGGTGTTTTCTCCTTCTTTCATCAAATGTTTGTGGGATGGAATAGAAGCAAAAGCAAAAGACATCACTGGACTACTTGTATAGAAAGCTTGAAATCTCAGCAGTAGTGCAGCGACTGGCAGCTTTCATCAATAACACTTACAAACCCCCGATAATATAATTACTGCCAAAACCCTATTTTAGGATTTCACTTTACAACATTGACTAAATCAGATCTTTCCTCGTCAGGTATTCATCTCCTTGTTCAACCTTTTGTATAGTTTTTCTCATTTGGTCTAATAAAACACTCTTCAGTCCTACAGCTCATGCAGATTGCTGCCACGCTGTCCAACTCATGTGTTTGAGAGGTCATCAGCTGATTGTATCAACTAATTGTATTTCATGTGAGCTGGCCAAGGTGTCAATCATAGACCAAAGCCAGCAGAAGCCCTCAGAGTTTTCTTCTTTTGATTGATTTACCCTTCCGAAATGTCACTAATTGGTTAGTCATACATTTTAAATGTCAGTATGGTGGTAACAGTTGGGAGAGAAGTAAACAGAAAGTCAAGCTGACTGTGTAGGTGGTGGCCACGGCTTAAAATTGCTGTGGGTCTCACACTGGGTTTCTGTCCAGCTGTTTCACAATCTTGGGGAGCTCACAATCAGTACAAATGCTGCTTGGATTCAAGTAGTGAGCATCCTCAAGTGCATAGCCATCCTTTTTCCCATCAAATACAACTGTAGGTTGTTTTTATTTGTTACAACAAATTGTCTAAATTCAAAAGTTATGATTAAGAGTATTTACTTGCTCTCCTTAAACTACCCCCCACTCCCTTGTGACTGGTTGATAAGGTTTCCCCATCACAGCACTCCTGTGGGACGCAAAATTTCCATCCTTGAGGACACCTAAGCTGTAACTAATCCCTGGCATCTGCATACAGCGCCGATGCACTGATATACTGATCCTTTTCATAATGTTGTCAGACACTTAGAATAACAATCTGAGCCTGTCAGTGGCAAAAACAAGCACTTTTAGTGGACATGCTTTGACGGGCGCAGTTGCCCACAAGGATTACGTTGCAGGCTGCCAGCTGAGACAATCTACTGGACCAATTCCAAAATATTTTGTACCTATTAGTCATTTTGACCCCAAAATATGTAAAAATAGGGCCCAGGTTTAAAAATACTGGAATTACCCTTCAATCAAATTTAATTCATTTTAATTCGTGGGGGAACATAAACTCAACCAAATACATCATAAAATACATATAGTACTGGAAAAACAAAACAGGGTCCAACACACACAAACACACCTGTTTTATGTTATTTATCCAATGACGCAAATTAGATTAATTTTAAATGAGCTTAGATTAATGAGAGTTGGGGTACACCTCTAGTCAACTAATAGATTGTCGCAGCAACTGGAGCATAATGATTAAAAGCAGTCTTATTAGACTGCAGACAGCTGGATGCAAAGTGACCTGGATCTACTGTATACTCCCAGTATTAATCCCCTGTATACTCCCAGTGTTAAACCCCTCTGGATTGCTTACAATTACTGTCACTGGGCAAACATTGCCATCTCATGCACCGCTTTAGACTTCAACTGTTGATGTACAAATGCGTTGATTGTACTGTACAGGCAAGTAATTATTACCTTACAGTATAACTCTGATGTGTAGTGATGCATTGTGCTCCTGAGGAGACATGGGCACCATTAGCAGAGAGGCACACAGCATGACACATGGTTAACTAACTGGCTGCTCACTTGATGCGCATAAACAACATTCTGAAACCATTTTCACACTTCACACATAGTTCTCCATGGATACTTGTATTGTGCAGAGCTGTGCAGTACATGCTGTTTCAGTAAGTGTTCGCACTCCATTCTGCCTCTCTACGGAATGAGCACCTTTAAAAGTACCAGTGTTAACTAGGCAGTGCATATGCGTACAAATATATGCAATCACTGCCGTTGAAGCATAAAATTTCAAACTTTTCTCATACTCTATATACTGTTCAGAATACTTGAAGCCCTCCAGCCATTTTAATAATGCATTAAACAGTAACTTTCAGGTCAATGCGGGGAGGCGGTGGTGGTAAATAAAGCATCAATATGGATAAATCTCACGCAGCCTTGTCGCTGGAGTCTTGGCCACTTCACTCCCTCTCTCTCACCTCGGACACATGGTCATCACACTCTCTCTTTCTCTCACACACATACTGTACACACACACACTACTGATAGGGCGTGATTGCATAACACTGACGCTCACAGCTGCTGGTCTATCATTTATTAATGCTTCCTTCAGTGGCATAATTTGCTGTGCTCTGTATTGGACAGTAATAATTCAGGTAATATGCTGAAAAAATGTGAGATGGACCAGGAAATGGACCTAACTGAATTTTGGAGCAGTAAAGTGTCTTCTTTCCTTCACTAGACATCAAAGGGGTCATTTAACCACCCAAAGGCATCAGTATAAAGTGAAATAAGCTATTCAAACCATATAAGAGATAAGTCATTTGACAACACCACATGCAACTACCATGTGTATGTTCTGGGCCCCATATAAAGTTGATTAGCAAACATTGTCGTCAACTGGAGGGCTGTTAACTTTGGAAAATATATGAATTGGCTGAAGTATCTGCGCATGTCATCCTGCTAATTTAATTACCAGGGAGCCATGCAGGCTGAAGGACAGAGGATGGTGGTGACAAACTTGAAATTCAGAACATGATAGAAAGAGACAGAGAGGAGAAAGAGAGGGGAGGGGCACACTACAAGGGATGACAGATTGAGTGAGAAATTTGTTCTTCGCAGTCCTTCATAATATTTGCTTAAACACTGTTAAAGGTAGGATAAAAGTGCAATTTAAAGTCCAATAAAACCGGTGGAGAGGTTTTTTTTGCTTCCATATTCTTCTCCTCCTGTATAGAGTTTTGTAGCAGCATTTTGCACAAACCGCAAGTGCGTGATTTGATTTTGATTAAGGCAATGGTAGAGTGAGTTGCAGTAAATCAACCGTTAAGAGATGAACGCATGAATGACTTTCACCAGGTCAGCGAAAAACCCCTAAACTCTTTTCATCTGTTCATCAAAATTCAATTTGGCATCATAAGTTGACTTACGGCGTGGATGGACTAAGGGCACATGCTCTCTTCATGGAACTATGGATGACAGATGTATGAACTACAGGGGTTCATGTCCAGAGAATTCAGCCTGAAGGGAGTTTCTCTTTCCTCAGAGTTTAGAAACACTTCTCTTGATTCATAATACTCAAAAAGAAAGAAATATATAATTTAAAATGTAAAAAAACAACAACATAAAGATTGCCAACACTAAAAATGCACATAAGAGATTGACTTATTCAAATGACGATACAGATTTTTCGAACTTGACATTGGGCAAGGTGATGCAGACTTTTGATCCTGACAGTAAGGGACAAGACTTTCATCAAAAGATAGAAGACTTGTCTTAAAGGGGAAGTCCACTGATTTTACACACCAAAATCTATTTACAGGTCGAGTACACATGCATATGTGAAAAAAGGTGTATAAAGCCTTTTGTGGCTCCAGAAGGAGCTGCGAGAAATCTGGTCAACACTGGTTGACAGTTAAATATTATGAATCATGAAAGTGGACAGTAGGAAGTTGCTGAATGGACACTAGTGGACAGATTATATTTTTTATTAATGACATTTTTATAATTATAATAAAAAATTGGAAGCTGTTTCCATTTTACACAATGTATTTAAATGTATTCTTAGCCATGCCATCTTGTTTATCTAATTTATTAGCTATTATATTTAGATAAATGATTATTTTAGTTGTCATTATCTCAAAAGGCTGGATTTCATGGATTCAGGGCCTGATTTGCCTTCTTTTTTTTTTTAGATTGGCAGACTATTGCACTTTACAGTACAGCACAGTAGGTGTAACATTAGCCTGGCATGACATCTCCATCTGGATTACAATTATCAAAAGGAAAGATAACATGGGTTGGGTGCTTCAAACATTATGCCTACAGTGTTTGGCATGGCTGAACTGTGCTCAGAAACATCAAAATAGAAGCAACTTCAGCCTGACAACTTAAGTGGTGCTGTGTTCTGACCTGCCGATGTCTTGGATGTGCAGTGCCATTACCAACAGGAAAGTCTATTTAACCTGTCAAATAGACTTAAATCTTCACTGCTGCCGCTGCCAGTGCAATCACTCTGCACCAGCTTGCTGCCTTCCACCTGTGGATGAATCCCCAGTCAGTTACCACTGATTTGCTGCATGCTCCGTTGGCAAGGAGATAGAGCCTGATGCCAAAATTAAATCTGCATTCACATAAGACAGCTAACAATAAGACAACAACAACAAGGTTCCCAGCTACAATGTAAATAAAAGCAAAATTAGGCAAAGAAACAGAGCACATTAAACCTAGTTATATTCTACTTTTTGTGCATTTTAAATTGGACTTTTATACTTGCAGCTTAAAAACAGAGTAAAAAGTAGTGATGTACTGGGATATTGGTGACTTCATCGTGGAGTCAGTCAAGTCTATCAAGTAAAGTGACATTAAAGGATTACTGTTAAATAATTCATGTGTGTGACTGTATGTAAGAGCTTATTATAAGGACGATTGGAGTGGAAAATGATAGATAAGGATCAGTCACAGTAGTTATGGTTGTGTGCCTTTCATTATCTCCACAAGAGAGAATAAACAACAGACTGTATGGAAAGCTACTCAAACCTATTAGGTCAAAATTGATTTATTGTTGGAATTACACTGTCAGTCCTCTCATGCTCTGCTCCTGAGGACACGCAATAATAATAAAAAAAAAAACAGGAACAAATATTCTTTTATCTTTCCTGTTCTTTGACTCCTTGTCTATTCTTTCTAATTTCAAGATGACAAGAACAAAATGGATATCATTCTGTTCTGTGAGATGAGAGAGGATACTTTGCTGAGCAAGCCAATAATGTGAGCTTGAACAGGCTCTGAATTGTGTTGTGTGTGTTGCAGCAGAAAATGTAACACAGACAACTAGCTGGACTCATTACATTACCGGACCTCAAAAGACCTCAAGTGTTGTCAGTTTCACCTGCAGTCAGATGTTTCATGATGAAGCATCTCCATCCCTGTCATAATCCTGACTATAAATCACATCCATATCCTTTTTTTCTCCATTAATTCTGGGCAAGTCCCAGCTTACTGTCACCAACGGTTGACTCAAAAAGCTTTGAATAAATAGTATTTTTAAGAGAGGAATATAGAAGGAGTCAATCAGTGTGCCAATGTCAAAGAAAATGTCCCCCAAGGAGCTCAGTGACTTCAGGCCAGTGACATTAACTTTCGTGCTAATGAAGGCATTTGAAAGACTGGTCAGGATTCAGCCGGTTGGCAGGGTTCAGGGTCTCCTTGACCCCTTGCAGTTTGCCTACAGGCCAAACAGAGGGGTGGATGATGCACTTCTCTAATTCTAACTATATAAGCACCTTGATGGCACCAAAACTCATGCAAGACTTTTATTTATTCATTTCCTCTGCTTTTAATATGATTAAGGCCTATGTTTTGTCTAACAAACGGCTACATCTTTTACATTTTGATTTGAAGATTGTGAGGTGGATTTCAGACTCCCTCACTTGTGGACCTCAGAGGATCAGGGTAAATGATATTCTGTCCACTGTCCTGTTTATTCTCTCCACCAACGACCATAGAAGTTACTACAAGGGAAAGAAATTTCGTAAATTCGAAGACTTCTTGGAAATGAGAGTCAGTGGGCCTGAGGTTAGTGATATTTTAAAGTGGTGTGATGATCATTCTATGAGCGGAACATTTCTAAAACCAAAGATATGGTTATTGATTTATGACAATCATCACTTCCACCTTCTCAGGTGATTGTTGAAGTATATTGACAAGAAATTGAGTGTTGAGGCAACATGCAAGGGCAACAAAGACTGTATTTTCTGCGGAGGTTACTGTAAATGTTTTTAATGTTGACAGAAATCATTGTACAGATCTATCATAGAATCAGTCCTGACCTTCTCACTCATTTCTTGGTATGGGGATTTAAATTTTAAATGTGCGCAACAGGAATCAACCAGGCAACATTATCGAGTTAAACCATTGATGAGCAGCAGCCTTCTTTGTCAGAGATTTTAAGAATAATGGAATTCGCTCTGTTTTCCTACTTAAAAATAAGAATTTGGCATCAATGAAAGACTTGCACTTGTCTAATAATAATCATTGATTTTTCCTTTGAGGTCATAGTGTTCAGGTCATCTGAGGTTTGGCCAGTAGTGTATGTCAAGCAACCCAACAGTTTCCCTTTTGTCAATAAAACTCTGGGATGCCACACCGGAGTCAAAAGCAAACACTGATCCAGAAATAGCTTTTCTCCAATGTCACGATGACAAAGAGAAACTTTCCACAGGCAGCATCTGAGCACAGAATACATGCATACACACACAAACACACATTCACAACAAGAGAGCAAGAGAGACAGATAGCTCACCTGGCCTCTTTGTTATGTAAATTGATTGAATCAATATGACAAATGTACTGTAAAGAGGGAAAATACAATGCTTTTTCATCACCACCAGCATTCATCCTCAACCATCGGTCTTATCACCACTCCCAGCCACGAGCAAAGACCTGATTAATGGCTGCCACGTGTCAGCTACGTAAATCGTCAGGGCACGCTTGGTTGCATATGAATGGACAGGGTGTGAGTTAGATGGCAACACATAGAACCAAGGTCTCAGGATCTACAGAAGCTCTGAAGCACCATCTCAGATGGGATCATCTGCCTTTTAACTTTACAGAATTTCTACTGAAAATGATTTAATTTATACGGAAAGGTACCGGCTCTGTTTACCTGTAGGTCCTCCTGTACCCCATAGGTACTCAGTACTTTAAAAAATACTTATAGTATAGTTTATTTCACCTTTCCTCCAAAGTACCCTGTAGGTAGGCTACCTATTACTTACCAAAATACTTACAGTAGGCTGTAAGTAAACGTTTTTCCCACAAATTAAACACGAATTCACCGAAAGCCCAGATGTCCCAGTTTTCCACCAGCACTTAAACGCAGCATGCATTCTCAAATCTGTGTGGAGCTGGAGACCGTTAAAATAGTCTCAAAACCCCACAAAAATGATCAGATCTGTGAAGTTGAAGTTAAAATTCTTTATAGAAATATTTGTATATAATATATAATATATTTATATAATATAAATATTTATTCAGGTTGTGATGTGTGCATTTGTAAAGTATAGTATTCGTGATTTTCACACAAATTAAATGATATGTATGATATGTCTTCAAAGACCTTCTTTTGTTGATTTGGGCAAGCATACAGTCAAAAATCTCACAATACATAAAATGTTGCTTAGTGGCCAGTGTACAAGACTATAGCATCTTCATGTGACAGAAACAATGCATTTTTATTCATGTTGTCTCTTTACAAATTACAAATATGTGACCCATAATTTAATGACATATGTATAAATAAAACAATTGTGTGTAAGATCATTTCACAAAACCATGGACTTTGAATTAGACAAAAAATATTGTTATTTGTCCTTATAGTTCAGCGTACTCCAAAGGCCATCTGAGGTATCCGGACACAAATCTGCACTACAACAACACACACTCAGAATCTAGCGCTTGTGTAAAAGAGGCCACAAATATCTACTTAAAACAACTATGTACCCATTTTGGAAAAAAAGAGAAAGAATTTACAAAGTCTCTATTGGTCCAACCTTAATGCCAGATTATATCAGGATTGCATGAGACATCTGTCATGCAAGGAGCTGAGTAAACTGCACATTATGACTTGTGAATGTCACAGATGACAAAATGAATCTGTTGACCTAAGAAGTGGAGAGAGAGAGAGAGAGAGAGAGAGAGAGAGAGAGAGAGAGAGAGAGAGAGAGAAAGTTTAAGATGTGTTTATATGTTTTACATGCTGCAACAGAAATAGAAAGGACTGGGAGTTATTGTAGGTGAGAACTCTTCATTTTCCTTGTTGGAAAGATAGTAGGTAGATCATAACTAAAATAGTTAGTTAACAAAATAATTATTTAGGTATTTCTTATTGAAATGACATTACAATTAAGGATTTTTAGATTGTAAAACCAGCATCTTATGAATATTGAATTTGAAAAAGAAACTGTACAATGAACAATAGTCCACAGTTCCTCCCATGTATGACAGGGAAGTCTGCAGTATTAAGGACACAGTATGCAAATCATGGAGCACCTACACTCCCAGTGTGGTATACCATCTTCCCTTCTGCTGCAGTGCTGTCCTGTAGCTCAGCCTGGAGTCTGACCTCCCTGAGGGCCGGGTAAAAAAGGGAGAGGACATTTCCTGTGGGGTTCAATAAAGTATCTCAATATTACATCTAATAAATTATCATACACTGCATATCCCTGCTCATCATCAGCATCTTTGGAGTATCATTGATCTGTCATTTCCTAGAGCCTGCACAGAGACGAGTATGTTTGGACTACTAAAAAGTGCCATTTCTTAAAATGACATTGTCAGTTTAAGCTTACACATATAGCAGAACATTCAAATAAAGTGATGGTAAAATAGTACAAGAGGTAGTTTTAGTACTTTTCCTGACATTAGAAGTAGTAGAAGTAGTAATAGCACTAGCAGAGAAACTAGCAGCAGTAGCAGTACCATAATAGAATTACATTAGATCCCTTTCATATTTTATTTGGGAAAAAAAACAAAAGCTTATGTCGTCTAACAGACGGTTCTGGATTCCACAGCTTAGACTTAACAGGCTGCAGAGGTCATTCACTTCCCGATCCATTAAATTACAAATACTTGTTTTGTACATCTGAACGTGCTATGCTAGTCAGTCTGAGTCCTCTCCACTGTAGTTTTTTTATGGTGTCGATGGCTGTATGCCTGACTCTGCTCTGTATGTACCGACCACAACAGTTCTGCAATCTGTTTACATCCTTGTCCTGATGATACACAGAAGAGAAAATGAGGGGAGAATCATAATATTATCATTAATATTGTCATGGAAACTACAACAAAAAGTAAATTCATAAGGGATTTGCTTTAATCTGGCTGGGTTTAACGAAGGCAGGATTATTCACTGTTACGCAGGAGGCTTTAGGTGTCACATGTCCATGGAGTCTAGGATAGGGATAGGGCTCTACATCAGAGGGAAACCTCTTACATCCTTTTGCCCTCCAACTGACCAGATTATAGTTTACTTCAGTGATGACTAAATGATACTGAATGACCAGCATTTGAGTCCATCTAGGCACGTCATGTAACAAAATGCATTCATCCATGCCCAGACTATGCGTATATAAGCAGGTACAAAAGGCTCACATTTTCAGTTCACGTTTTCTAATGTAACATTACTGTGCTATCTGTATGGAAATAAGACAAGCAGTTTAGTACTCCTGTGGAACAAAATGTCCAAAAAAAGGTCTGTAGAGTATTGTGAGTAACTGTGTCATTATATCTGAAAGACACTGCTGTTGAAACACAATTTTTAGCCACTTTGAGGACCACAAAACACCATAAAACACATATGGCACAGCAGGAAAGATTGGAACACCCAACATACACAAAATCTAAAATATTTTACTTTATAGATTATCAAACTAATGTGACCTTTTGGTGGTATATGGTGTTAAAAATTTGATGCCACACATGCGAGATTCTCAGACCAGATTCAGTCCATTCATGCTCGGAAACGATGCAGACGTCATTCCCTCAGATCAAATATAATCCAACAATATTGCGCTGTAGGTATTAATTGTTGTAAGCAGTTCTCTGAAAGAAAAGATTCATCCATAACAGACCTTAACAACTGGAGCAACTGGCTGCTTTTACTTTGTAAACTGATGATATAACACGTCATGATCTGTGTTGCAATTATGTAATCGTATGTCATTTCCTTTCTCTACATTAGAATTCAATACTCTCGTCACACACTGGTAAAATGTAAACATCACGTAAAAGTACTGTGGTTTTTTTCAGGCAGAAATAGCATTTTGAGTAATTGAGGTTGTGAGGATGCATGTGACACCAGTGGTAACTAAGTATATTCACTCAAGTATTCAAGTAATTAGGGACACTTTTGAGGTACTTGTACTGTACTTGAACATTTCCATTTTATGTTACTTTAGCAGAATATATCATGTTTTGCTATTCTACATTTACCTGCTACAGTATAGTTGTTATGCAGATTAAAATTTTACTTACAACATATATTATCAGCTTGTATGATGCATTGTTATATATTACAGACACATTTAGTCAAGAATTAAATGATCTAAATACTTCCACCACTGTGTAGAACAAATCAGTTGCTTGCACAGTTGTTCATAGCATGATATAATTTGAGTTTAGAGGGAAATTATGTCACTACATGACCCAATTAATTGTATGCCTGTGGCTATTGGTATAGCTGACATGATTGGTTGATTGACAGAAAAAACAATGTGCAACAATTTTGATAATCAGTTCACCGCTTAAGTCATTAATCAAGCTGATATAGCAATCATTCTGTATTTCCAGATTCTCAAATGTCAGAATTTGCTGCTTAGTGCACTTAAGTACATTTCTAAGGTAGCCTATTTGCACTTTACTTGAGTATTTCCACTTCTACTTGGAAATCTCGGGTTGCATTGCATTATATTTTATTTTGAGTAAGCTTATCTTATGTCTCTTTATGTAAAATATTAACCTGTAAAACATCCAATATTTCCCTCAGAAATGGAGTGGAGTAGAAGTATCAGGTAGCATAAAATGGGAATACTCAAGTAAAGTACCAATACCTCAAAATTGTGCTTAAGCACTGCACAGTACTTCGTGTAATTAACTTAGTAATACGCCACCGTTGCTGAGTATTTCTCCTACCACTGTTGGCCAGACAAAACAAGCAACTTGAAGATATCACCTTGGGCTCATTTTTTTAACACACCAGTGATGAATTATCAAAATGTACAATTTGCTGAATTTACAATGGCTGGTACAACAGATAGATAGTTGAGTCATTGGAAGAAGTGGTGAAGGTAAAATACCAGTATTTAACCACCTTCCAACATCACCTGGAAATATATCAACATCAGGTAAACAACAGCTATTTTGCTTTTGATATTAATACATTTAACGTTTTATATTATACAGAGATGTGTTTATGCTATTTGGTCTGCCCTTGTTGATATAAATAGGGTGGACAAAATAACAGAAACACCTGTCAGTATAATGCAATAGGCCTACAATGCAACAGCCCCATACATCTACATCCTCCTTACAGTTGAATCAGCACCTCTCTGAAACAGTTTCAACAAAAACTAAACATTATAAACTTCATGAAGATTGGATTAATTGCAGGACTCTTGTATTAGACAGCATTAGTTTTAGCTAGGTGTAACTAATAAACTGGCTCAATAAACCCTTTCTAAAAAGGCGTTCTATTTAATTTACTGAAGCCTCAGTACTTTATTTTTTGCTCGTTTGCTAGCTAGCTAGCTAACGGCTAACCCTGCTGCCTGTTTGGCATTTTCATAAGCAAGCTCACCTGGCAACAATTACATCACGTGACTTCAGGACCTTTGAGTAAGAATAAATGTGTGCTCCATAGCCGTTTTACATATCAAGTTTTGATTGTCCCTCCTGGACTTAGCTAAGCATTTTATCTCATATCAGCTGTGGGTCACAAACTTGAACTTCGAGTTGGAAGAAGAGTTTTTTATGTCCTGCTGTCTTCTGCTTGGGGCTTCCAGCGACTTTCCAAATGGTTGTTTTGAGATGCCCAGGGTCACTGCTTCTGCTTCACCAAGGTAAGACTTTGTTTACTTTCTGTTTGCATAAAGTATGCATATCATTAGTTCACGTTTTGGCTGTGTTTGGGGACTATTTTATGAGGCTGCAGACCTCCTGCTGGCTGTTTTCTTGCTCTCTGCTGACGATCTTCTGGCTACAAAGTCGCTTTTATGTCGCTGTATTTGCACCGTGTTTAATTATGAATTGATATTACTTGCTGTGGAATATGTCAATTCTCCTTTGGTGGTTATGCTAGCTGTTGGTGTAGATAGTGATGGTGAAATATGAACTCCTACTCATGCTTGAGTATTGTGAGGTATATGAATTGAATTGGTTTTGTGTGGCATATTTCCTTCCAGGTTGTTCATGTTGTTTGAGGGAGTTCCTGATGGTTCAATGCAAACCACCTGGGGGTCTCTAGTAGAGGTTAATATTGCCCAAAGACTTCAGGGACATGGTGTTTGTTTTGCACACAAAATGATATACTGTGGTCACATTTTCTCCACGCACTTCAGCTAAGCATTAGAGATCATTCCAACTCAACACCTTTCTTTACTACGTCTAAATTGCTGAGCTTCTGTTTGTATGTTACATGTCATTGAATAAGAAGAGATTGTCTGCTCCAAAGCACTGATTCATTTTTGTGATTTTAATATTTGTTAGTTAATTATCTGTCGTTGACTGCTCCTGCATATAAGGTGGATCTCTGGGTTCAGGTTTGTCATCTCAGTTCACTTAATAGTATCCTGCATTGGTTATTGGCTCATAGAAGACTCCATATAATAACAGTTCTTTGTGTATTATTACTGGGTCAGAGCCTGGATGGCAGATATCAACTCTATTGACATAATAAATCCTCTATGTGAGTTCGCTGACTGAAATTCATTTTACGTTTTCAAAACTTAATCATTTTTAGACTTGCGATTTAGTCAAGAACAAAATGAAGTAGACTAGCTCCAACGTGCTGTATTTTCCAAGACTTTAACCTGCAATAAGTGATTTTTTTGGCCACTTGGGGGCAGCAGAAACAAGCTGTGATCTCAGCATTGACATATCGGCAATTCAAAGACTGTGACATGTTATGTGTTGTTAACCAGCTTTTGATGTTTGGGAAGTACTATATCCGTACCTGCAAATTCTCAAACCAAAGACCAACCTTCAGTGTGTTTAATGCCACTTTTAGTATCTATCTGGATACCCTGGAACTTTTTTAAAGAATTGCAAGGCTATAAAAACTGCATTTATATGCGAAAATTTGTCTTTCATACAAATTCAAACTTTGAGCGTCATTTGTTTTCTTCTCTCTCTTTCTTTAATATCTAGATTTGATGGTTCAAGCTGTGAGAATATGCTGCTTTTACTTGTCTTACATCATAGTAAATTGAATATCTTTGGGTTTTGGACTGTGAGTTGGACAAAACTAGACGTGAAGACGTCACCTTGGGCTTTAGGAAAGCATGATAGGCAATTTTCACTGTTTTTCTGTGTTTTATAGACGATTAGTTGAAAAAATAATTCAAACAATCATTAGCAGCCCTACTTCATTTTCCAAACAGAAAAATTGTGACAACCAAGGAACAATAAACAAGTATGCCTACAATATATTAGGGAGAAATTTTGATTTTACTGAATTTAACCAGTTTTAAGACTTTAAGAGAGATTTGTACGTTTAAAAGCTCTGAAAATGTATTTTCTCAATCAGCTTCTTACTGTAAGTCATGGGGTCTAGGGCTGCAACTTAGGATTATTTTCATTATCGATTTGTCTGCTGATTATTTAGTCGATTAATCGTTTGGTCTGTACAACATAATAAATTCATTTGAGAGAGATATGGAGCTTCTCGTGGGGCAACGTATTCATCCACAGTTGAGTGTGTGTCATGTGTTTCATATCATATCACACAAGACAAGAATCTTTGGATAAAATGTATAAATTGAGTTGTGTTTGCCCACAGTGACAAATCCTTGTGAAAAACCTGAAAGAAGATGAAAGCTAAAACTCATTTGTGTGTGTGTGAACGAAGATAAACGATTATTGGAAAGGCCATAAAATAAACTTTTTCAATGAATTTAATAACATCCCTCACCTACTGTCATGAATCTATCCTTCTCTGTGCAGCTAGTCAGCAGTTTACACAGATATTATCTCTAGATTGTGAAGCTCAATTGGATTGAGGCAAACCTGTGGTGCTCTGTGCCTTTTTAATCATTTTAGTCCCCTCATGGAGGCGTACTGATACTTTGTGCAGATGTTGGGGGAATTTTAATCTTGTTGTTGTGTATAGGAATGCAACAGAATAGATTCTACTGAGAAATTAATCATGGCTGTAAAATCTTAATTATTGTCATTCAACTTGGTGGTCCCATTGAGATTTACATACTGTGATTTTCTATAATTATCAATACAGCCAAATGGATTATCACATTATTTGGAGTAGTTTGTTGTGGACTGTCAGATCTAGTCATCAATAAACTCAATCCCACTTTTAAAGGCTTCTTGACAACAAACACATTTTTTTTCCTCTGTCTGTATTTAGAGTAGATTTTGGGGCTGTGGGAAGGACAAGAGAGGAGAATAAAGATGCAGTAATGTAATGGGGAAAATCCTTTGGGTGTAATTGATGGAAAGATGTGTTCCATGAAGGAGATGACAAACACCATCTGCTGACAGTTCATCAATAGGTGTTTGAGTGGTGGAGGCAAGGCAGCGTCGGCAACATGAAGGGCCGGTTGATAAAGAGTGAAGGTGGCTAATATAATAATATTAACATTTAATTTTACATCAATCGGCTTAGGTTTTATCTTTCATTTCTTTGTTTGCCCCCCTCTTTCCTGGGCACACTGTCCTCGCAAAATGCTTTTGCTGATAATCAGGATTCAGCTTTTGCTAATGCAGGAGATATGAAGGCTTTTGCTCAGGAAGAAACAGAATACATGTGTGGGCGTGTGAGAGATAGAGAGTGTGTGAGTAACAAGATAACAAGAAGCCTCTAACCTCTACCGTGAGGTCAACGCAGACGTCCAGCAGTCATATCTGAGGTTAAACGCTTTGTGAAGGCAAGGTGCTTGGGAAAGGTTAAAGTGACTCAGTGCGTCTGGGTACCACACGCAAGTAACAAAACAGAAAAAGAAAGCCATCCTGCTACACAGAGGAAATGTCTCTTGTCTTCAGTGTGATCCCTGTGGTAGAAGAGAAAAGCTGCTGCATGCAGTCCTCTTGGTGAAAGAGTTCATGTGAAGGTGCTGAAAGGATTAATTGTTCAATCAACTGAAAATGGATCGATAACAGGTTTAAAAAATCGACTTATTGTCAGTCATTTGCTGTCATTTTCTTAAATGTGAGGAAGATTTGCATCTTTTCCCTGTTTCATATCATTACTGCACATTAGTCAAGTTTCCATCCAAGTGTAGCGCAAATTTTAACCATATATCCAGGAAATGGACAAAAGAAAATGTGCGCTTCCATCCACAGCTGTAACACGAATATGAGGAGTTGCTTCATCGAGAGAAAGATAAACAGTGGCGCTAATTCTCCTGTTGGCAGCCTTTAAACCATTGCAGAAGAAGAGGGCACGATGAGATGACGTAGGCCTGATAACAAGAGCGCCAGTCAAACCTCAAACAGCGTGTGACAGTACATACTTTTCAGTAGAGCGGAAGCTTCAGTGGATGGAAACTACTGACATGCCTAACATTCAGGTGTGTTCTGTGTCCAGCTTGGCCAGATTTGCCCATTTTGATGGACCAAAAAGTCACAATCTGGCAGATACACATGATAGTTGTTATCATAGATTCAGCCATCAGAATGAAGATTCACATCAAAAGTATTTACATCTACTGTGACACACAACCTTATTTCAGTAAAGTTTTGCACCATGAACACACCAGATACATCTTAGAAATTTGAGCCACTCTGATCAGCTATGACTATTATGGGAAGTAGATGTGTCTGAACAGGGTAGAGGCTAGCCCAGATGCACGGCCAAAAGGCGGCAGCCTTGGCCTGCTTTGATGATTATAGTCTTCCACAGAGACTGAGGCTGTGGCAAACCAACAGCTGCTTGAGTTTATAATCATCTAAATAGCTAAAATATTTACTGTAACAGGATATAGGTTTCGTGCCCACTGGTGCCAGCACCTGTGCACTTTTTTGGACTTCTTAACCATCTATTTATGAAAACACGTTTTCTCATTTGACTGGGTCCAAAGTGCCAATATCTGAGTGTGAGGGGTGTGTGTGTGNTATATATATATATATATATATATATATATATATATATATATATATATATATAAAATCATTTTTTAATGGCCACTAGTGAGATGTAAACAATAAACATAAATAATAAACAAAAAAATAAAGCCTTGGAACAGAGCCTTACTCAACAGTATGTTGTGTGTTTCGCAGGCAAAAACAAGAGATAGTTGACCTTGAAGCATAAACGAGATGGAGAGCAACACTCTCCAAATTTTTATTTCTGTGTGGCTGCACCGAATAACTGTCCCACATTGAAAACGGCCTCCCATGAAGGGCAGACGGAGACCTCACAGAGCTAATCTTGATTGACTTTTCTGTTGCTACTGACTTCAATATTGAGCTCAGATCACAGAGGCAGCACTCCTGCTGTGTGCTCTTTTGAAGAAGATGGGTAATAAGATGACTCCATAATAGCCTCTGACCTTTTGCTGTCCATATTAGTGTATGGAAATGGACTGAGCCTTACATAAATCACGCCCAGTACTCTTTTAGACAAGATTGTTTTGAAGCTTTTTTTGCTGTGAGATTCATGTTAAAATCAAGTATTTAATGAGAACTATACCTGTGGTGTTGTACACAATATCCCAGCATAATATTTACTGGTATATCACACTCTATGGACATATTGCTATATTGTATTTATAAATCTACAGACAATGGAGCACCTCCATAAAGAAAGCATGTTTTTGAGAAATCATCGGTTAAGTGGAAAATATTTTGTATTCTCACCTAGGTCAAAGGGTTCAAAAGGTCATAAACCTGACCTCAAAGACACCAGGTGTGTGTGTGTGTGTGTGATCTGTAGACAAATAGGGGGGGCAGACACAGACAGAAACAAAGCAGCAGAAGAAGAGGCCAAACAGCAGCAGGACTGCTCCTGCATTCTAATCAGAATCCCCTGTTTTGGCTTCTCACCCAACAGGCCAGGACATTGTACATCTCATCAGTGCTTGCACAGATACCAAGTAAACACACGCACACACATGCACACAGACATTGACCGAGCAAAATTAGTCTGACTCAGGACAGTGGGCAGATATCGGATGTGAAAGAAGGCAGCTGAACGTGGGACAGACGGAAAATGAGGTGATCCCTCTAAAACAAATCCACAATCAATCTCCAGACTGCTGTTTAAATGGAAAGCTTCATAAATATGACTCATTTTGGATCACAACCTCCAGAAATCACCTTGTGGATTACTATGGGTTGTCTCTCCTGGTGGGTGTGACCTTATGTGGGCACCTGAGGACGGTCGTTCGGTTCTTAAAGTTACAAATGTCTTGCGGTGATTTAAAATGAAATGCGATGGAGGGAAGGAAGTTAAGCTGACATTGATTCGACTGGCCTGATGAAATTCGATCACAGGGACAAACAGGACACAAACTGAAGGGGCTGCCTTTTAGTAGCCAAGTGTTGTTGTGCATACAGTGATTAATTACATGAGCACTGTTTCAGACAAGGATAAAAGAAGAGCATCTTGCAGTTTGTAAAATGATATTAAATCTCACTGACCCACTGACAAAAATATTTTCATTTTATGGAATGTCACAGCCTTAAAAAAAAAGATGGAGTCTTGGCTTTGAATATTTCTCTTAGTATAAATGTCATAGCTTCAATAAAGAGCTTGAACCTGTATGTTAAAGGGTTAACTGTCAGCAAACCAAATTTACATATCACTTACAGCAATAACTACAACAGCTGTTACTGCTGTATGTGGGTTATACTTGTGTATTTGTGATATTGCTAGGCTTTTTGCAGAATGATTTGTTTTTCAGAATGGCAGAAATATGACATCCTAGAGCACAGCAGTGGATTTAAACCATAGAGATGCCACCAAACCCATTAAAGTACTTGATGTGGGGTAAGCAGAGGAGCTCATTAAGCCCTTGATAAACGTTAAACTGTTGCCAGATAAATTATAAGTTATGACCACTGGTGGTACAGATTCACTTGAGTCTATCTGAATGGGAAAGTAACTAAATTTCAAATCCATTATTTCTCAGGAGAACTCTCTACAGTGTATATTTGATTCTAAACTGACTCTGTGGCTGTTGGTCACCAATGAAATCCTTTACCACACACCTTTTGTGGACGTTACTCTAGTCTATACTGTACCATACTGTCCTTGGTGTACTTTAACTTGCATGATTGTTGACCCCAGTGCTGTGGGTTTAATAAAATGCTTTGATAAGCAATCCTAAATAATTGAATCCAGAGGATAACATCATTCTGAAGGACAAGCAAATGTAGTCAAGTCATTCAGAGAACATCAGAGAATTGCTACACAGATGGATATTATGCATGGACCTTCAACTATCCTGACTGAATACATTTCAACCATCAATTCAGGTAGCAAGTACATAATCAGTAATCATAATACAGTGGAATTATTAATTTCCATGCTTACCACTGAACAAATAAGCATTATTGCTACCTCTTTTGTACAGATAATGTAATGATGTAGATAACACATTTCTAGATGCAGTAAAAACATGTGATGGTTACTTTCTATGTTCTAGCTAATGCTAATAATATTGCCTTTATTGACTTTTGTTTTTCTCAAACACGTTTGTCAACCTTGAGTTACTGCTGGATCAGTGAGGGTCAAGCCTAAGCCTGTAACCTTATTTTAGGCTTATTATATAGTCTTACAGGTCTGCATGCATACAGTTAGGATTAGTGGGGGTTATCTACTGTAAGAGAGGACAAAGTCTAACTAGGCAATAATGTATGAAAGGGAATGACAGATGAAGAAATGCCGGGATGAGAGACTTTTAGTTTTAACGATGTTGACAGGTGCAACCTGGGCGTTAGATCTGCTAATATATTCATAGCAACCAGGTTTGACATCACAGTTCCCTAGAAAGTACCTGAACAGGCCATGAACTGACTCATGGTAGCCTGTGAATGTAGCAGCTTCTGTTGCGCTGACAATTGGCAGCTTTTTACCAAAAATCTCTTACCTAAAAACCAATATTAAACAAACATTTTCTTGCCATACATTGCATATTAGAGTAATTATTTTAAAATGAAAGTATAGGTAGCCAAGATATGACAAGGACTGGTGTAGCACAGCCATTATTAATTTGACAATTGTCTCCTTATCCAAGGTGACAACCAGCAACTAGATTATAGCTTAACTATAAGAAAATAAAGGAAGCATTGGTCAGTGTTACGGATGTCACTCACCCTGGTTGGCTCTTCTCTCTTCCCCTCGGGGAGCTCCCACCCTTTCAGGCAGTGGCGGCTGTGGATGTTTTGGTACCCTAAGCGAACTGTCATTCAGAGCACCCTCCCAACCCCCCTACCCCCTTAATTTCAGAATAAAAAGTCTACTCAGAAAAGCCACCAATAAGCATGTCAGTGGTTAACAATTTAAAATGATTAGAATTGTATATCCATGGATTTTCAACACACTATAAATACAGTATCTATATGAATGGATAGAGAGGAGTGTCGGTGCTCTACGGATGTAAGAACCATGTTTATGGGACATTCTGAGCCTTAGTAATGTCAGTAATGTGATAATGTTTTGATGAAAAAAGTAGATTTTTATGTTTTCTTATAGGATAAGTATTTTTTGAGATTTTTGTGCCAGAGTTCCCATTATGCTTTGGGTGAGGTGATGTAAACAGGGAATATCTTGCTATGGAGACAAGTTAGATGCAGCCTGGCTGTGTTTTAGCTTATATTTCTTTACATTTTGGACCTTTTTAAAAAATCATGCTGCATTAAATTCTAGTAAAAGTCTAAGTCTAGTTGAGTCTAAACATGATGATTTTGAGGCAAGATCTGAAGTTATAAGGAGTTGTCAAGTGGATTTATGGATGTTTATCCACGATGGACGACGGAGATATTGCCTTAAGTCGCTGTGATTCTGGCAATATGTGTATGATGTCTGTATGAGTGTAGTCATATAGTCGAAATGCACATTTATTACCATGCTGTCCTCAGTGTTAACAAATAAGAACAATAGATGCAGATATACCAGAGGAGGAACTATGAGGAGAATTCTATGTAACAGCAACCTGGAACAGATATATGAATGGATGAATATTAAGAGATTAAACAAATACCAATGCAAAGTTTTGTTTTAAGGATTCTCTGTAAATCATGGCCATGCCACAATAGCAAACTCTGATAGGATTGCACTATAAACTATGATTCTGTGTCAGGTTGTTTTTTTTTTGTAGGGGCTAATATCGTTGGCTGTAGTTCCATTGCCCGGTGTTTAAGCGTGCTAATCAGGCCATTCATTCATCACATTAAGCCATTAAGCCTATCTCTATCATGTTTCTATAAAACAATTTTACCAGCTGAATGGATGAGCTTTGTTCCTGTAGCGCCCTGTAACTCACAGAATGGTAACACACATTTAGAAAGACCTGGCATGCTTTAACCCACAGTGGATGTATATGCAGTGCAGCATTGTAAAGACTCCAGTGCATATCTGTGGAGACACAAGTTTGAGCTTGAGACCACAGCTGTCTTCTGTATGAATCTGTTTTAACTTCTACGTAAAGCAGCTCAGGTTAAGATGGCTGAGGAACCAAGTAACCAGTGTGTGAAATGTACACTAAGAAGCAAAGTATGTTTTTGTACCAGATTACATAATGCTGTTTTATCATAGACATGTATGACAATGGCAGATAGCACAGTGATTGAGAGAACTGTTTTTTTTTTTTGTTTTTTTTTGTATAAAATTATCTTTACTCAAGGTCCACACAGCTTTTTCCAGCGCTTTCGACCACATGCCATCAGACCGTCAGATCATCTTTTAAATATACAACCACCCATTCAGTTTCATATTTAAGTCAACTCCATGACAACTGAGAAAACAGTTGCTGAAGAAGACTGTGAAATGTGGTTGTAAGTCATGGAAAAAGCTAGTAAGTGCACCTGGAGTTAAGATCACTTTGTCAAACCATATGCCTATTCTCAACTATATATACAGTACTTAGACTATAGACATGCCACATATTCACTTAATTTCAATCTAGAAACAGTATTTAGTGTTAATTTTTCTTTTGTATTTTTCAAGGGATAGATCGTATGGATATCAATATATTCTCAATATCTATTAATATTACATTACTGTGAATGTAATTGCTCTGGTCATTATGTGGCAGGTTACAATGCTCTTGTGATGATGCCTCTGTAGATGAACTTTGGTTGTCATATCTTAAGTCGGATCACACAAACACATGCTAAAAAATTAATTTCCCCGAATGCAATTACTCACATTTAATGAGACATAAATGCCTAATTGAGGGCCGTGTTTCATTGGAGAATGGAGCTACAGATCCACTGAAGCATGCATCACCCTGGCGTAACCCTCTGTGAGCCCGGCTCTCAAAAGGTAACCGCAAACCACCTCTGCAATTTGAGCTGTGCTCAACTTCTATTTTAAATTGGGAGAGAGAAAACAGACAACCTTGCTGTGTAAAGTACTCAGAGTTCAGTCTTTGAGATATCATTAAACTGCTGAAATGAAAGTAATTTTCATTAATTGATTAATCTGAAGATCATTTTCTCGATTAATCAACTATACATTTTGTAAATGGTGAAAAATGACTCCAAGGTGACGTTTTCTAATGTCTTGTTTTGTCCAACCAACAGCAGAAAACCCAAAGATATTCAGTTCACCAACATATGACAAAGAAAATAATCAAATCCAGATATTTGAGAAGCTGAAACCAGCAAATGTTTTGTCATTTTTGGTTAAGAAATGACCAAAACAATTATTCGATTATCAAAATAGTTTTAATATGAGCATGGTTCTGTTAGTTATATAAAGCAACACATTAGCCTGCATTTAGTAACTTGTCCCGTCTATGAGCACACAGTCATACAGAGAAATCTGTCTTAGGCTATATGATGACTTTATGACTGATAACTGGATTTGTAGGTAATGAATGGAAATCCCTGGTGGCCACATGGACAGATTTTTGACCTCGCCTGTAACTGCTGACAGACACTATTCCCGAATACTGTATAACCCTCTCCATCACTGCTTCATCTCTGAAATCATCTCTCCATTTTCTCCACCCCTGATCAAATTTGTAAATGAGTAAAAGCTCATTCATGCAGCGCCTCCATCAAAACACTCCGCTGTTGGACAATAGAATGACACACACTCATTTTTTTTTTTTTTTAGATGACAATATGTCGTTTATTTTCTATATTTTAAAGGTTTATTATTTACAAACAAAATAAACAAAAAAAAAAATCCAAAATATTTTTTGACAAACACTGTTTGTCTGCATATTGTTGTAAGAAAGTTTACATTTATCTTTCTTTCGTCTGTATCATGTAACCAACTGATAGTTCTTTTTGTCTAAGCCTTGGATTACATAAATGAGCTGAACAATGACCATGTGAGTGGGGTTCAAGAGGACCGAGCAGCTCGTTGTAGCTTCTGCCCCCCTCCCTCTCCACTACGCATATCATCAGTAAACATATGAAACCTGTGGTCATCAAAACCAAATAAACATTTGGTTTGTCCTCTCCGGGCATTATTCTCAGTTCTTTTTGCATCTCTTTTTTTTTTTTTTTTCTTTTTTTTTTCCTCAAACCAACAAAACAAAAAGAAATATACAAATATATGTGCTGGTTTGTTGAGTCTCTATACTGCTAATATGTAAGCTCATTAGTTTGTGTTGTACATCACCATTAATGCCCATTCCGGTATGTTAGTTGTGATTAGTATAGTGAAAAAAGCACATAGTTGGGACGCTCTCCCTCCAAAGGCAAGTATCAAAAAGCAGCACAAAGTAACAGTGCTGCTATCCATCTTGACTGTGTACTAGTTCCTATACACTATGGCATATTCACGATTAAGCGCTCTTCGTTGTGAATAGAACATCTTTCCCCTCATTTAGAACCTCATACAGGATCAGGGCAGCACAAATTCTCTGGGCTATTGCTCCCTTACTAACCCATTCAACATCCAACGTAGCTGAAAGAATCTGGTACCTTTTTTTTTAAAATTTATTAGTAACTTAGAAAGTGCAATTTAAAACAAAGACAATGACTTAGAATGTTTTGCTTTGGCCAGTTTCCTTCCACACATCAATATTCAACCCAAACATCAGTGGCTAGCTACAAAGAAAGGTATAAAGGTGCTCCAAATTTGTACAATGTCTCATTGAGCGTGATATTACTGCAAGTCTAAAGATTGCACTTTTTTTTCTCAACTGTACATGACCTCATTAAATATTCTATATAGCTTGACTGACAATGTTAGAAAAAACCTGCCTCTAGAAGTTCACATTGTAAGTAAAGATACCAATTGGATAAACTGAGACATTTGGCCAACATCTTTGCTTACTCCTTTCCTGTCTAAAAACACTGAGACATAGAACACATAGAGTATAGTAAGAATGAATGCGCAGTTGTGTGCAGAAGTGCCTCCCGTACGCACCCGAGCTCACACTCATAACAAAGGATGGAACATGGCTATAGTTTAGGCACAAATACTTAAGAATGTCCATGTGAAAAGTCAATGCTTCTGTTCACACACAGATAACATCTAGGCAGACAGACAATGAACAAAACATAATCTAACATTACATTTAACGTCAACATTTTTGAGATAGTATCTTTTTAAGTATTTGTGACAGTGCATGCTTTCATGAGATTGGTGGGTTGACTGTATTGGTACACTATCGACACAATCTGTAGCGAAGACTTGTAATCTTTTTAAAAATGGTATCTCAAAGGGCTTAGTCACTTTGAACTGGTGGGATATTTGGATGCCATGAAAACTATGACTCTAAATAGAAATTATGCATGACTGACAGTAGAATACTTTGTCACATTTGACTCACTGTATGAAGACCGCAGGAAGGCCTTGTGCACAATCTCCTGTGTGTGCAGGGAAATGGCCTGTAAGCCGAAATGGCTGGCTTATTATAGTTGAGTTCTCAAATACTTTGGTTATTGTAAGATTAAAATATTCGAAACAGCTCTTATCCTTTTTGACAGAGTCACAATATTCTGGCTTGACCTTGCTTCCCTGCCTCAACATCAGTCCAGGTCAGTTTAAAGTAGCTAAGCCCACATAATGGATTTACATGAGACCGAAACCTTAATGCAAACCAGCATTTCTTTTTCTGACTTGCAGCAGCACAAAAACACCTCTTGGTGAAAATGTCCCCTCTGCGCGTTTGTGACTGCATACCTGACGTCTTTAACTTATAACATATTTGTTGAAAATGTCGTGCCAGGCTCAACTACAGTAATTGTGATATGACAGCGTACGGTACAGTTTTAGTCGAGAAGCAGATGAGCAAGCACAGAATTTAAATTGTAGTTTAAAAAAAACGGTTTAATGAATAATAAAAAAAAATCTATCCATTTGAGCGTAATATAAACCAAAGAATCATTCTTAAAATGATCCTCAGCAGTTTTGGGAAATGAGGCGATTAAAAAAAGACACATTTACGTTCAATAGGATGACTTTGAAATCAAGTTGTGTATTGTATGTAAATATTGTATATGTTCACCTGATGTGAAATCCAAAGCTACACTAGTACTAGGAATAGTATACACAGAGAGAGAGAGGGATTCTTACATTAAATGTCCTCCAATCAGGCATTTCTCAGCATCAAGTAGTGCTAGCTATTGCATTAAGGTTTGTTTATCTCTTATGAAACGTGTATTTTGTCACTTAACCTTTTTCGCATATAGATGATATCCAGGTTCCTGATAGAAGTAAGACGTTGTTATGATAGAGAATGCACCACACAGTATCTGTAAATACTAGATCTACAAAACTATTTACAGCACACATATAGGTAATCTTTATGTCACAGTCTATTGCATAATGGTGATAATCTTTAGTTTATAAATATTATAAATATACACAGAATTTTTAAGCAACATTACATAACATCTCAGCCATCTGAAATTAGAAATAGAAAACAATAGCATCCATCCATATCTTTCTCCACACTCCATTCTCCTCGAAAATAAACAAAGAAAGCAGCATTTCTATTATCTATTCCCTTTGGACCCATAACACTGTCATGGTTTGTATGTGAGCCGCTGTGGGGATATAGTGGCTCAGCAGACTGTATTTTTGTCGCTGAGAGCAACATAACACTTAGTTACAGTATCTGTGTTGGTTTCTGAAATGACGGTTCAGGAAATTGGTATGAGAGTGTGTGCTTTTTGAGATTATTTGTCAGAGTTGCTTGCATTTATTATTCCACAGTGGTGCCTAAAGCTGCTTAATAGGAGAAGATAATTTGTCTCTTCCTCGTGGTAAAAAAAAGAAAAGAAATAGTCATTGTCAGAATCCGCAATGCATTCCAGTTAAAAAAAACAGAAACAAAAAGAAAATAAAAAAACTTCATACATTGTATATAATTCTTTATATTTCTCAGAAAGGAAGACTCATGTTTATACTACAGCTTTTAAATTGCCATTGCCAAATATTCTAGTTGGATTTTACACACGTGGTCACATGCACGCACGCACGCACGCACACACACACTGTCACACACCCATACATACAGCTGTGTGTGTGTGTGTGTGTGTGTGTGTGTGTGTGTGTGTGTGTATATATCGTAAAAGAAAAGAGATGTATCTGTATAATATACATTCTTAAGGTTAGGGAGACAATGTGTCTAAAATATAATACAAGGGCTTGTATGTACAGGATTTCTATGAAGTTATTTTAGAAGAAAATTGGAGAGAAACAAAAATGCTTAAGGTCCTCGCTTTTATCTCTTTTGTTGTATCTCCATTTTTAAAAATGAATTTAAACATATTTAAGTTTAAAAAATGAAAAGGGAAAAATGGGATCATAAATTTGATGCAAAACGCATTTTGTCTTGCTCAGTCTCTGTACTGCTCAGGACAGAATCTCTCCTAGATCCGGGGGATTCCCTGTGCTGGGTTGAGGATGATGATGACGCTGCCACTGCTGCCGCTGCCGCTGCTGCTGCGGCCGAGCGCACCGGGGGCAAGGCTCCTGACGACATCTGCCGGAATAAATTGACCCGCTGGGGCACTGTGGTGCGGATGCCACTCTGCAGATTCATCCCCTGGATCGCTGCCGCTGTGGGTGGCACGATGGAGGCCAGAGAGTCTCCTGAGGCTTGGTGTACTCTGGGCCCCAGAGATGTGTCATGTGGCAGTGATGGTTGGGAGGCTGATAAGTGTCTAACATCTCGACTCAAGCTGCCTGACTGAAGAGCTTGTGTGCTCTTGTGGATGTCTCCCCGTTGAGGTGACGGGACCTGCTGCTGCTGAGGTGACGGCTGCTGCTGCTGTGTTGCAGAGGCTATGGCTGAACTTGACACAGCAGGCTGCTGGACAAGCTGTTGCTGTGTGGGTAGAGATGGTTGGGCAATGGGCTGCTGGATAAGTGACAGCTGGGAGGCTGTGCGCGAGCCATACTGGAAGCTCCGGTTAGCCAGAGGGGTCTGCACGGGCGGACTACACATGGCAGCCGTGAAGGAGCAGGGCGACATGATCGCTCCTTGCTGCTGGAGTGGGGTCTGTGGGTTGGTTAAGGAAGAATTCAGGTTGCCATGGGAAAGACTGGGAGCAGGGTAAACCCCCTGCGCTGCAGCAGCAGCAGCGGCAGCGACTGGCAGCATGCGGGCAGCAGAAGCATTGGCAATAGCTGAAGCACTGTAGGTCATGGGTACGGAGGACTGCTGGAGCTGATTGGTGCCGAAGGCAGTGGGGAAGGGTGGTTGGGCTGGTGAGTTAATGATGGAGTTTCCTGACATTGGTGTTGAGTTCATCCCGGTGACTGACTGCTTGCGGTCCACCATCATCACCATCTCCCTGTCCTGACGAATAATCTGCTTCAATATCTCGTTCTCCTGTGTGTTGAAAACGCCGGCGTTCAGATCCTTCTGGAACTTCTGCAGCAGCAAGGAGTTCTTCTTCCCTGTTGGGGTGCAGTCAGGAGAGGTGAGCACATAAAGCCATGGCAAACTTTGGTTGCCCTAAACCACAGGAAAAGGGCAGGATACAGGACACTAATGATAAAGATGCAGCTTGTATGTTTTAGTAGGAAGACTTTAGCGCATTTGCATTTTGAAGCAAGGAGCTTCATGTTTTTGAGTCCAAAAATTCACTCCACTAATTTCAACTCTTTCACTCTTACAAACTGCATCTTTTCATGTCCACTAAGGTCTGTCATATTGAATATAAAGTGTGAAGGACATTGAATGGTAATGACTATGGGGAAAAATACAATCTGAGAGGAGTGAAGGACACATAAGGGAGACAAAGATTACTGAAAGTGTGACGTGAGAGCGTAGACTGAAGGTGCTGATGCGGACAATGAAACACAAGAATACTGATGAATTGTACCCACACATCATGTTACTGGACTGTTTTTTTTTGTTTTGTTTTGTTTTTTGAAGAAAAGACAAAAAGTCTAAGCTCTAAGAATTTAAATAACATTTAAAGCCACATTCTATTTAAATCACAATGGGAACTCTAAAACTGCTAAAACACAAGGACACTTAGAATAAACCTTTTTTAAAGATTTTATGAACAAGGTGACAGTAAAAACAAGCAAAGAAAATGACAAAAATCTATTCCTAACACACTACCTCAGTGGGTACAGATTGTTAATATAATTATACATTAAATACCTTTTATGGAAAACTAAACTTTACTCATCTTACCACAGAATGCTGTTATCTTTATCATTAAAATTTGCATGGAATTATCTGAAGATGTATATTCATTTTCATAAATAAAATGTTCAAAGTACTGTTTTGTTATGCTTTAGTGTGAACAAATTTGTCTGCCAAATTTAATAGTAATAATACTACATTTTTCCTTTTAAAAGTGCTATATTTATGTACTATAAAGGGCATTTTGAGCCCACAAGTCATGGACCGTGATAATAAAAGCTTGACAGATGGCTTCTTTAAACACCAACCACTTCTGTGGCTTTGGGAGTTTGGGAGCAAAACTGTGGTAAAATGCTAAGTGGTACTAAAAGCATGAAAGACGTCTTGAAACTGCTCTTTTGTAGAAAGAATTTCCACATTTGACAATAGTAATACTAAAGATCTGTTTAACATCTCTACTTTGAATGAGTCCAAATGAGTGTCCTTTGAGTGTCCAAATGTATTTAGAGGATGTCTTTTCTGTAATTGCTGTTGACCTTGTGTGTCGACAGGCTGTGAATTATGTGTTGTTGTT
Source organism: Maccullochella peelii (assembly GCA_002120245.1). Lineage (NCBI taxonomy): Eukaryota > Metazoa > Chordata > Actinopteri > Centrarchiformes > Percichthyidae > Maccullochella > Maccullochella peelii. The sequence continues at coordinate 108,358 of LKNJ01000906.1, forward strand.
GTTATGTGTCCGGTAAAGAACAGAGAGTTGACTTTTAGTGTGCTGAAGGCTTTAGCCACAGTCAGTCAATCATTAAGCCCTGTCCTTGAGGGCAGAAGATTTCTCCACCAAGTTTACAGTTGAGCAGCATTTGCTGGACGGCTTTCTCTCCTGTCAAGGCTGCCAACAAGCCATGCATTCAGCTATAAGACCTGAAAATGGATTGACGTTATGTTTTGCAGCCGTTTCTCAGAATCAAGTTCTCCATCTGACGTTGTTCATTTTGACTGCAACAGTCACTACAGGGTCGGGTAGTTAAGGGCTAAAACTAGCACCACATATACAACTACTATAAACTTACAAGGCTGCTTTCATTGCATTTTTAAAGGTGGCAGGGTTAAACACTGTAGATTGGAAGGACAACACATATGTATTATTTCTCCAAATAGAACCTGTGAGGATCTTTGCTGGTAGTTAGACACAGGGGTATTGTTGGGATTTCAGGGCAATAGGCATCAGTCAGTGTTTAAAATTCAATCACTTTTAAAGGAACGTTATCATTGTGGTGCACTGTAATGTGTAGACATACAATTGTCTAAACTAGGCAGAAGAAATAAGTTTGAACTCATACATTTTGCACTGTTACAGGCTGTCAGTGATACAGTGTGCCGTCTGTCTTATGTTGCTGTTCCTGCTGCCCTTCTAGATTCCTCTGGACTCTTCTTACAGTATTTCCCTCCTCCCTTAATCTCTCTTTGACATTTTATCCTCTTTTTGCAGTTAAGGGTGTGCAAAAGATAAACAGGCACTTATAATCAAATAATATAACATACTTTTAGAGCTACTGTATGTATACAAATAAATGCAAGTTATTTTAATAAGCTCCTAAAGCTGCTATTTTCCATGCTACATCATGGCTATAGACAGCAGACTTTGTTTTTTCATCAGAAAAAATATCTGAATGGCTGTAAAAGACTATTATGCATTAGTAAAATCATAGGTACATAAGTCAAGGTAAACTTTTACGTATTTAATGCTCAGCAGCCCAAACAAATCTGAACAGGAGGAGCTGAACTTGACTAACTAACCAACTGCTGGGCTAAAAAACATTTTTAATGCTACTTAACCTACATCACAGTAAATGTCAGAGCCCCCCTATGAAATATATATATATATATACACACACACACTTACAGTAACATGAGTTTGATTTGTTCCCTAATACACACCTTGTTCTCATAAAAACACTGTCCTGCTCTGACCGTTAAAATGTTGTTTTTTACAGTGAAAATCTCTACAGACACTGATTTATACTGCATATTTACTGTTCAAAATATTCTGGGCTGCTTTTCGTTTCTGAACATGTCTGCAAAATGCTATAAACTTTGGAGTGAAGTCTGACTTTGAAACCTTATCAGAAAATTGTAAAAATATTAAACCCCTTAAAAACAAAATGAAAACAAACAAACAAAAACATAAACAAAATGTAAACATCACTCATGGATAAAGAAAGGTTCCTTTTTTTTTTTTTAAACATACAAAACTTGTAAAATTGAAACAAAAATGGCTCAGATATGGGTCGAATAACCATTTGAAAATAATACAATTACAGTACCATGTTACTAATTTGTCTTTCCTGGCACAGTAGAGCCAGTGAGATTAGTTCAATGTACAAATTTCACCCATCAATATGATTTTCAAAAGATAATAATACAGTAATTAACCCATATCTGAAATTTAAAACATAATTGTTGTAAAACAGTCTGAAAGCCAACTAACACACCAAACAAACAAATAAAAAAACAAGCAAACCACAAAACACAAACATCATAATGTTAACAAACATCATATAAATTATGAAGGCTGTGTTTGTTGAAATACACAAATTTGGAGATGCATTCAAGGCTTTGCAGAGAAATTACATTTTTTTCATTCTGACTTACAATTCAATTTGATAAATCATTTTGCCAATAATAAAAGTAATAAATTCTTTTCTTTCATCGAGTCACTGCAGGAAATGTTTTTCTTCCGTTTCTTCTTGTTGAGGGTTATTTAGTACACCATTACCATTACTAAATAACTTATTTTAGAGAGGATAACTGGTGTAAATGTGTGTGAGAAAATGATTCTTAATGGATTAAATAAACTTTTGCCCTCCACATGTGGTCAATATGACATTACTGTAGCTCTGTGTTTAAATACAGTTTAAGCCAAAAGGTGAGATTGACTTTCCTTTGATTAGTTTCAATAAAGTATTCATATTTTCCAAAATTATTTACACAAAAGACAGAATTCATATTGCAAGTCAGACAATCAGAAACAAACTTTTTTTTTTTCTATTGGTGAAAACATGAATAAATAATGAAATGGGATTTCTGCATGTAACAAACAGTGTATGTGGCATTGCATTAGTAAAGTTTTTACTAATCTGCAGACATGACTTCCCTTTGTGAAAAACACTTTGAACAAAGGGTTCAAAGATTAAATAAAAATGTCACACCAATAGAGCTGAGCATGTGTTCATAATCCAGTTAGTTCTGTGAGTCTGTGGGAGTGTTACAAAATAAACATGGCATGTAACACTGAATGAGATCTTTGTTTCTTTGATTGTCTTAATTGTTTGACATTTTGAATGTGTCCATCAAAACATCTGCAGGACTGGTGTGGGTGACTTGAGTTATGTGTCACTGATGCAGGAATTAAACAGTTAATGTAACCTTCAGCAAGAGGTCAGACTCTTGGAGGATGAATTTGAGACCGGATCCATTTAGCAAGCCTCTATAGGTCAATTTGTCCCTGTTCGAATATTGGAATTGGAATAAAGTGTTTACCTGATGCCTACTCGTCGGCCAGGACACTCTTGAAAACGAGATGTGCTCGTCTCAAGACGGACTCCTGGTCAAATAATTTTTAGATAGATAAAAGATAATGTCAAATGTGCAACACGTTATTGGTTTCAAAGCATGGTTACTTTTTTCTTTCCTTTTTAGAGCAAGACAAGCATGTAACCAAATGCAGTTCATATATAGAAACGATACAACCAGCACGGATCATGACAAAGTATCTTCCCTCGTATGAGACAAAACCCCCTTCATGGTTAGTCTGAAAGGATGGATCGAATCTATATCACTCTGAGAACTGTCAGTCAGAGTGGGCAGCTTTCATTTTCTAGCGTTAAGCTATAGTGAATAGCTAACTCAGCTGGTAGCTCTCATAAAAAGGGCAAATGTAGATTTGAACTGTTGAGGCCAAAGGGCATACAGTATGTTGTGAAGGGCACAGATCCATACACTTCACTATAGGGCAAATAAAGATTATGGTTTTATTTTATGTTAGTCCAAAAAATGCAACCTTGTCTCCTGTGAATTACCTTCATTTGCAACTACTTCACAATTAGTTATTAGTGTGCAAGAAGTAGTGTGACGTTCGTAAAGCACAGGGAAAAGTGTAGTTGTGGATTGTAGCACAAAGCTACAGATGGAGGTTTGTGTCCTGTATTAAACCAGAAATCAGTGTTGTCATTTAAACATGACCACATTCTCAGTAGTTTTATTTGCCTTACCCTAACCGTACCTTAACCATGCTTCAGTTGCCATGAGCAGATGTTGTAACAACTGATTTAGCAGATTTGTCTAATATTAACTTGTGCAGAGACGGTTTGTATAAATTTGGGTGTGAACATTTTGCAGATGTGTTTTGTGAAATATTTTTATATAGTCCAGTCATCCAGTCACCCTTACTGTACCCCCCCCCCCCAAAAAATAGTTGTATCTGAACGTAATTTTGAGGAGAAAAGGTTGTCTCAACAGTGACACACATCTGTTGTTGGATTCTGAGTGGTCTTGTTCCAAATCTATTGTTAATTGATCACTACAGTATTTCAATGTTGAGTCAACATTTGGGTTGCGAAGCAATTCAATATTGATGTGCCTGTGTGAGGCCAAGTAATACACAAATACAAAGCCATGACAAAGAAAAACAACAATAACAGATAGAAAAGTAGATACAGACTGCAAGCTTAACCACTGATATGAGACAACATTGGCACACTGTCACTATATGCAAAGTCAACTTTATGGTGATATGGTTTCTGGTTAATTTAATTGGGAAACAAATCACCAAACATTATGGTCTCTAGTGTTATTGGCAGGAATAAAAGTCTTCATTGGTAAAGCCAACAGCAACACACTGAGAAAGTGTGGCTAATTTATGATGATGAGCTACTTGGGTTGTCCATGTAGCAGCCATAAAAGCTAATGATATGAACCATAAATCATATCCAAAGTGGTTTATTTAACAAATTCCACTTCTTTCTGCATCTGTTTTTGATTTTTCTATGTCTTTGTTACAAAGAAGGAATGCATGAAAAATATAATTTTATTCACCACCAGTAACCTGTCGCCTTAATAGCAAATATTAATTTACTTTGAGAGCATCCACCTGCAATTTAAAAATTTCGTCTTTTTACATAAGAACTAAATATGGAGGCTACCCTCGATAAATTGGCTTTACTGTCTGCTGATTCAGTTTGTATGTTACAAGCAAACCTTACACAAGTGGGAAATGCTTTTCACAAATGTCGTGCAATTATCTGGAGAAGTTAATTTATGTTGTATTACATTGTATCACAACAAATCCCTAATGAATTCGATCATAACTAGCAGGGTTTAGATACTTTGCAGTGACCTTATTTCTATATTTTAAATTCTGTTATTTAATCAGAGGTTAGATTAAAATACCGCTGTAATATTTTAAAATATTCCAATAGTAATTCATGGCATTTCTCAGTAACATACACTGTGTCGTAGCTTTTCACCAGTGTTTTTTTACAGTATTTTCTTCATATATTTGAATTATACGGTGGTGTTTCCTCCTTGCTTTTATTGTTTACTTTGCCAACTCATTCTGAGTGATCTGTCCAGAAGTTTGTCAAGTAAAGGAAGAGATTTGTTTGCTAGTTGTCACAGGTAGGGAATACACTAGTCAAACTTGTACACTGTTGTCAGAATATTCACAGCACAACAACATTAGGATTGCAACATACATTGCGGCGGTGAGGTACAGTATGGCGCTAGCTATACCACCGCATTGACAGCGTACAGTAGCTGAGCTACAAAGAAAACAATGATGTACTATAAGAATTGAATGCGTGCTATTCACACGTGTTCCTACATTGTTCATACATTATTCATACATGTTCAAAACAGTGCGTTTTGAATCTGTACCTGCCTTTTTCAAGTTTTGACAAATTGTCATTTTATTTTCTAATAAACGGGCTGGGTAAGACTGATAACAGATCTTAAAATACGTACAGTAGTATCTGAAACATCAACACATGATGAAAATAATCCTCATTATACACTTAACTTACACTCACTATACACACTGAAATGTCCATATGAAATGTGCTGAATTATAATTGTCAAGTTTCAAAAAGATACATATAACTAATGCAGCAAAACATAAGCAAAGACATACTCTTCTACTTATGTCAGTTTAAAAAAAAATCCTTTTAGACAACACTTTCATAGTATCATATTATCTTCTACATGTTTAATTTATCAATGTGCCGGTTCCAATCAAAGTATTAGAGCAGATTGAACACATTAAAAAAAAGAGTGGGAGAATGTGCAAAGTAAGGGTCAATGCAACCAATTATTGCCCTGTTTGTATTACATACATGTGCCCCTTTTTAAAACTGTAACAAATCTATGTATGTCTGAACCATTATCACTTATTCTATTTCAACTATAATCTGTCAGGGCCAAGCTCTTCTATCAGACAGTGAAAATAAGGAAGCATTGTTGATGATGAGGGTATAGCTGAATGAAACTATACAGAGTCCTGCCTGTTGGTCTGATGGATGTGGGGACGTTAGTGCCTGAAACAACTCCCTGACGTCACCTGGCCCTGCTCTTTGTTTCTTTTTACAGGGTCTGGTTGAATTTGAGAACTCTGATATGGGGCGGGGTGCTGCTCATACCCAGGAGTGCAGATGAGTGGAAAGAGGGCCAGACACACATGCATGTGAGGTTAGCTTCCATCCACTCGCTGTCATCCAGTGGGGGGGGTCAACACCAAACCAACAAGGGGGCGAACTGACTCCCTCCCGGACAGCGACATGCACTGCCTTCCAGTTAATCCAACCACAAAACGCTATTTTGGTTATTTAGAAGGATTAATGCTGGTTACAACAAATTTCCTTTAATGTCATTTAAGACAAAGAAATAGACAGAAGTAAAAAAATACAATAAAAAATAGCATACAGGTCATGCAGCACAAGATGGCAGACACAATGCTTTTATGAAGAAAGAAGGCAAACGAATACTGATAAAGACAAGACAACAAGGCACGATGACAGGCAAGAGATTCGACCAATCAGACAGGACAAGAATTAGATGTAGGCAGGTCTTACCAATGCGGTCCAATCGGTCAATGGCAACAGTTTCAAAAGCGCGTCGCATCATGGGGTACTCTTCTAGCACCTCATTGAAATGGTCAACAGAGAGGGAGAAGAGTCGACAGTAGGTGTCTGCGCGCACACTCGCAGTTCGTCTGCCCTTGGTGAGCAGACAGATCTCTGTAGGGCAGGAACACAGAGAAAAAGGAAAATAAAGAGTGAGAGCGTAAGACATTTTGACACACGAAGAAACAGTAACAGAAGTGAAGAGTGCAGTGGGACATTAAGGATATCATCCCAGTAATGACAGCACAGATTACCATATAGATGAACCTTGACTACAAAAGGGACAGAAGCAGAAGCTAAAGTGAATGTAAATAAAATGAGAAGCCCATCAGCGGTGCTGTCACTTGCATTATATTAAGATAATTCATCATCCCGCAGAGAGCTAATGGTCCCATAATACGATACAGCAGTCCGCTTTGCAAAGAAAAAAGCCTGTCAGGCATCAATGCACCGCATCAGTTCTCGGATGTAATGTATAACTAAACAGAGGTATGGTTACATGGCATTCCTGTATTCCTGTTCAGTCACTGTGGTTTCTTACATGAAGAGATGTGAAGAGAGCACATTGCGCTATGTTATGTTTAGAACAGTAGAACAATGCATCCAAACACCCGACCCTGCAGCTGCCCTCACATCAGATAACATAGCATATATCTTTCCAGTTTGCGTATATGTTTAACGACATTTACCTCTAAAATTAAATGCAATAGCACTATACACACTAGATGACTGAGATTTATAAATGACAGATTGTCCTAAAATATACTTGCCTGTAATATACACATGTATGAATGGTACAATAATCAATATGATTAAAAATCTCAAGAAAAAGTCGCTATAGTTTTCATTATCATCATCAGTGGTGGAAGAATTAGTTTGCTTAGTAAAGTAAACGTAGCAATACAACAATGTAAAAATACCATTACAAGTAAAACTCCTGCGTTTTAAATCCTACTTAAATAAAAGTACAGCAAAAGTAAAAGTACTTGATCTGCAGAAAAATTCCCCCCTGTGACTGATGTATCATATGTGATGCATCAATGTGTAAGCAGCATTTTACTGATGTAGCTGGTTTAGGTGGAGCTGATTTTAACTACTCTATATACTGTAGTATAGCCCAGTGGTTTCCAACCAAGGTGTCGGGGGGGGCCCCCCCAAAGGCTTGCAAGATAAGTCTGAGGGGTGTCGAGATGATTAACGGGGCAGGAAAGTAGGAAAAAAACAAAGTTCTGCTACACAAATACATATTCTTTTTTGTGACATATTGGATAAATTGACCAAGAAATGACACCACCTGAGAAGGTCAGAGGGGAAATCTCTCTTTGGTGGAACTACCAAGAACTCATAGACATCTGAAACGTGACAAGGGGCCCCAATTAGGCACTGCTTTTTTGTAAGGGATCACAATCCAAAAAGGTTGGGAACCACTGGTTTAATTTTGAAAGATGCATTGTATATTATGGTATAAACTTATCATATGATTTTTGTTATGTAAAATCTTAAATGGTGATTATTAATAAAGTACACATTTTCCCTCTGAAATGTAGAAGTATAAAAAGAGGATCAAATGGAAATACTAAGAAGTAAAGTGTCTCAAAGATGTACTTAAGTATAGTACTTGAGTAAATGTACTTAGTTACTTTCCAACACTGATTGTCATTATCAATACACCACACACAGGACTGGGCACAGTGGTCTGTTCAGGTTGGTCCTCTTGATAAGTCTGCTAGAGTTGTCGCATCTCTGAATGGAAATGTTATTATGATGACATTTTGGCTCTCAGATTTCAATGCCAAAATTAGTCAGCAGGGTTTGTAATCTGAAAGGGGGCTTGAGGAGGAAAAAAAGAGAATCTACCCAAGTTTGTCAACCCCACTCTGACCCTAAATGCAAAGACTAATTCAGCCCACTTAATTAAGAGGATGTGAAATATGTCCGAAATTTTTTCTCTTAGTAGGGTGCTTATTACTAATACTCATTTGTAATAAAATCATTTAAACAGCAATTAGATGATTGCTAACAGAACTCATGTTGAGAGAAAAATGTCATGCTTTTGATTAAGCCTAATATTTTAATGACCAAAAGAGAGATTTCACTTCTGATGCCAAAAACAACAGACTAAAATCCAGTTTCTATAATACTATGATTAGACAAGATGGTTTTATACAACGGGTTTAGGAAAAACTACTCTACAGCTCCATGCAAACAGATTGAACATTAGCTTCCTGTAAAGGAAGTGCAAACCAATCTGAATTCCCTCACCTGTGTTGAGCTAGCAGTGAATAAATGAATGTGTGCTACTGTAGATGATATGTGATGGTGACATTAACAACATTGACATTAACAATGCCTCATCTCCTCTGGGTTTTCATGAATCAGTGACACAAGGCAGAAAGTGCCTCTGCCCCCCTATTCATTCATCCTACATTTTTTGTTCTCTTTATCTTTCAGCATGCCACTTCTTAGTATCAACTTCCCTTGGTTTCTGATCAGTCCTGTTCAACTGCTCAACCTCCACCCACATTAGCACTTCTGTCCAGTCTACAGCACAACTTCCATCTTCATTAAATGTTAAGTTGTCATGGTGTGAACTTTCTTGGCTGTGCCATGAGCTGTGATGAAAATAGAGCGCAGAGTGTGCAAGGTGTGAGAGCAACACTCTCAAGCTGTGGGTGTGAATAAGGTGTTAGTGCTGTTATAATGGAAAGTCTCCCTTTTTAAGCAGTACCTCTGTTAACACAAGAAGCTACACAGAGAAAAAGAGAGAGAAAGAAAAACCTGTTTTGGTAATTGTATTTTCAGAAAGGTGAAGAAACAGTGGCAGACACAAAAACGGATAGTTAGTAGTTGATCCACAAGCTTGCATGATGCACTGTGTGGCTACATCAAGAGGGAAATGTTACTTGACAGTGAGCAACCAGTGGCTAAGGTCTAGAAAGGTGTGAAGTTGGCTGTGTGGGTGAGCTGAAAAGCCCCAAACAACTGCCTGCCATGGTACTTCATTTGGACTAATGCCATATACAGCTTTGAAACTAGTTGAAATGAATTTCTTCTCTCTAAAGTACCAGAGGCTTCCAATTACTGTTTTGTCATTTCAGTTCATATTGGAAACATTTCTCTAATACAGATTCAACCAGTACAATCAAATTATTGGTTAGAACGTAGTGCCAAGGTAAGCTACTGTTGTTGCATCTGCTATTCTCTAAATCTGCAGTGGTTGCTAGTTCCACAGTATGAAAAACATAAAAAAATTAAAACTAAACATGTTTTAAAGGAATAGTTTGACATTTTTTAAATACCTCTTTAAATACTCTTATGTCTGTACGCTAAATATGAAGCGGGAGACCGTTTGCTTAGCGTAGCATAAAAACAGAAAGCAGGGGGAAATGGGTAGCTTGGCTCTGTCAGAAGTAAAAAAAAAAATAAAAAAAATAAAAAATAAAAAAAAAATCTGCCAACCAGCATTTTTAAAGCTAACAAATTAACATGTTATATTTTGTTTGTTTAATCCGCACATAAACGGAAGTGTAGATACAACACGTTGTGCTGGAGACTTTGCTGGTTGTCTGGCAACCTCACGGCGACGACATATAGCACATAAACAAGAACATTTCCCTCCTCTTTCTCTCTCTCCTTCTGTTGCTCTCTCTCCTCTTTCTTTCTCTGTTTTCTCCGAGCGTGTCTGCCTCCGGAGCTGTGGAGTCTGGATCTGTGGTTGCCGAGCTGCGGAGTCTGGATCTGTGGTTGCCGAGCTGCGGAGTCTGGATCTGTGGTTGCCGAGCTGCGGGGTCGCGATCTGTGGTTGCCGAGCTGCGGAGTCTGGATCTGTGGTGGCGGAGCTGCGGGGTCGCGATCTGTGGTGGCGGAGCTGCGGGGTCGCGATCTGTGGTGGCGGAGCTGCGGGGTCGCGATCTGTGGTGGCGGAGCAGCGGGGTCGCGATCTGTGGTGGCGGAGCAGTGGAGCCTGGACCTGTGGTGCGGGCCACCTGCTGCCCCTGTGTTGCTGCTCGGCAGCCGCTGCTGCTACTGTTGTTTTGGACTTATTACTAGCATTATTACTACTACCATATTGCTATTAGTATTACTT
>LKNJ01000907.1:0-48587 GCA_002120245.1 Maccullochella peelii
AGATACGGCTAGGCTGCAGCGATATTGTGGTTCTGAATGGCGACAGGGCGATACGTCAGGCTCTGATACAGCACAGCACAGAGTTTGCAGGCAGACCAAACTTTGTCTCTTTCCAGATGATCTCTGGAGGCAGGAGTATGACATTTACTAATTACAGCAAACAATGGAAAGCACACAGGAAACTAGCCCAGTCCAGCCTCAGAGCCTTTTCCTCTGCAAACAGTCAGACCAAACAAGCATTTGAGCAACATATTACAGGCGAGGCCATGGAACTGGTGCAGGTATTTTTGCACCACAGCACTGATGGACGCTACTTTGACCCTGCTCATGAATTTACAGTAGCTGCTGCTAATGTCATGTGCGCTCTCTGCTTTGGGAGGCGATACGGACACAAGGACCTGGAGTTCAGGACCCTGTTAAAAAAGATGGACAAGTTTGGAGAGACAATAGGAGCAGGTAGCTTGGTAGATGTCATGCCCTGGCTTCAGTCCTTCCCTAACCCAGTCCGCAGTGGCTATGAAAACTTCAAAAACCTCAACGAGGACTTTTTCGCCTTTGTGAAAAATAAAGTGGTGCAGCACAGAGAGTCCTTCAACCCTGATGTGACCCGGGACATAAGTGACGCCATCATCAATGTGATTGAGCATGGAAAGGACAGCGGGCTGACCAAAGAGTTTGTTGAAGCAACAGTCACAGATCTAATTGGAGCAGGTCAAGACACAGTGTCAACTCTCATGCAGTGGATCATCCTGCTCCTGGTCAAACACCCAGACATGCAAGCCAAACTGCAGGAGCTCATAGACAAAGTAGTAGGCCAAGACAGACTGCCATCAGTTGAGGACAGAAGCAGCCTGGCCTACCTGGACGCCTTCATCTATGAAACCATGCGCTTCACCAGCTTCGTCCCCGTCACCATCCCACACTCCACAACCTCAGACGTCACCATCGAAGGTCTCCACATCCCCAAAGACACTGTGGTCTTCATCAATCAGTGGTCTGTCAACCATGACCCTCTGAAGTGGAAGGACCCTCACATTTTTGACCCTGCACGCTTCCTTGATGAAAATGGGGCTCTCGATAAAGACATAACCAACAACGTGATGATTTTTTCAACGGGTAAAAGACGCTGTATCGGCTACCAGATTGCCAAGTTGGAAGTGTTTTTATTCACCACCATCTTGCTGCACCAGTGTAGCTTTGAGAGCGACCCCTCCGAGCCCCTCACTCTTGACTGCTCCTACGGGCTCGCACTGAAGCCCCTCCGATTCTGTGTCAGCGCCAAGCTCAGGGGAAAGCTGCTTGGCTTAGTTTCCCCGGCATGAACACCATGTCCCAATACTGTGACTCATGCCAGCAAACACTTTTCCACCAATGACATTTTAACAGTGAGTATCAACATACAGTACCTGCACTAAATCCTATACTGTTGTTTTTCATATTTAATAATGATATTTAATGATATCTTAACAGGGACTGTATTTGAACTATTGTTGGTGCAGGGCTGAGAATGTCAAAGAAAGAATTTAAGGTTGTGGACTGTTGGGGTGAGGGCAAAGGTATAAAATCTCTGCTTCACAAAATACTCTATACTTGATCAGATTTTGTACATAATTCTGAGTTGTGTGCTTGTTTTACATCCACTATTGAGAAAGTACATGTATGGTGTGTGTGCAGGAATTAGCTACTTTCTTTAAATGTCAAATTAAACTCATATAACTGTATATGAAATGCTTGTGAATGTTACAAAGTCACTTCATGACTTATTGTTCTTAATTGTATTATGTAATAATATATTTAACCTTTGCCACGTAAAGCAGTTACAAAATATTTTTTTTATAATTTCATATTTCAGGTATGACAATAAATGTAATAAAATGTAATGTTTAACTATCTACTGTACTCAAAGCGTATATGAACACATTAAACAAAGTATGCTGATCAAAGTGTGTGTGTGTGTGTGTGTGTGGGGAGGGGGGAGCTGGCATGTTTGTGAAGGAGGAAGCCTTTCATCAAGGAACATCCATCAGTCTTAAGGATGAAGAAGAGACATTGCCACGAACCATGAAGGCTTCACAAACGTGCCAAACACACAAGTCTCACAAGTACAAAAAAAACACATGTGCAGCAAATTTCTTTCATTCATGAGGCATTCTCAAAAACATGTTTGTTTACAAAGTTTATAAAGTAAAATACATGGATGTCACTGCACTCTCATTCAGCCTCAGCATTCAGGAATTGACATTACAAGGCCCAAAGGATGTGTTTCTCTGTCTGTGTCAAGATGACAAACTAAACTCAGTAGGCCTTGAATGTTTAAGCATTCATCATAGAGGATATTTTGTTATCAATGTGTTGGCTATTTATGATGGGAAAATAAGCTATATCTGAAATAAATAAAGTGAATTGTCAACTGTCTATGTGTCCAGTTTGTCACTTGAGACTTTCAAGTTAGACTAAACTAAAATCTCACAATACTCTTTTAATCCTAATAAGCGAGGTATACATATCTGGCTCTGAACTACTTTGTCAGTCTCAAAGCATTTTTTAGCTAGTGATGCCAACAATGGGATATTAGGCACCACCATTGTTTAAATGTCTGTCATTACATATTGTTACAAAAATAGAAACCTCTGGAACACTTGACTTGTGGCTGAATATCACTTAAACCCAAGCTGATGTTTTTATAAGTTTTTCCTTTTGTTGCACAAGCACCCATATAAGAAGATTTATAGCTAAGATCCTCTCATCTGAATTCGGTTTAAAACTATTTTGATGCAGCCACAACCCTAACAGCTACATTATCTCTGTGACCTTTGTTTAAAAGGCTATTATACCAACAATAACGTTGTGTATATGTTTTTATAGAACATAATAGATTGTGCTGTTTGTATCTGTTCAGTGTTTGGATTTGGATCTAAAGTCCACATCTTTCATGGTGATATCCCAGCCCTTTTCCCTGTATGGTTATAATTAACAGCTTGGCTATAAATAACAGAAACCAAATCACGTTTAAAACGGCCACGGAAAGTCCATAGGAAAATGCAAACAGCAAAGTCCCCTAACCCCAGCGAAAAAAACAATAAACTCCAGCTTATTGTCAATTACTTACTTACTACGCTATTACTGCCACATGCTACCAAATTCCATCCATCCTATCACATTGTTAAAGTGCATCTTTTTTCAACATTAACAAATTTATATTAGATTATATTAGATTTTGCGACAAATACCTTTCAGGCCACACATGGTATGTAGAGTTGCTTATCTTTTAAAAGTGTCATGCTAATCTGTTTTTTATTATTTAGCTATAAAACTGTAAATCTGTAGTTTTTGGCAACAGGGCCTATTAAGTAGCTCTCCTTTCCCGTCATCCTACAAGGGATGCTGCTGGCAGGAGGCCTGAGTGGGAATAGGACTAAGGTCTGTAGGCTGTGGTCAAAATGGGAGGGGAGAGATAATAAAAAACCTGAGTTGCTGACCCCTCCCACCATAGAGATATATATAAGCGAAGTGTGAAGGCTTGAATCTGCATTCTTCTGAAGTGGTCATCTGAAGACGTGCTGCACCACTGCTAACCACTCAACCTGATCGAGCCCTTCTTGCTAGCTTCTGTGCAGGAGGGGTGAGAAAGCATGTGAGTGCTGCTTGGAGTCCTTTTTTTTTGGTATGGCTAAGGGCTGATTATAATATAGGACGAGAAAACATAAAGAATTAGTATTTTTATATATTTAAGACTATACAAAGAGGGACTGCTTGAAATAGTTTCCTGTTTTAGTGAACACAATGGCTCAAATGGACACTGAGTTTGGTGTGAAGGGCAGCAGCATCATCAGGGAATGGAGTGGACAGGTCCATCCTGCCCTGGTTGCCTCCTTTGTTTTCCTCTTTTGTCTGGAAGCCTGTCTCTGGGTCAGGAACCTCAGGCTCAAGAGAAGACTGCCGGGACCCTTCGCCTGGCCTGTGGTGGGCAACGCCATGCAGCTGGGCCAGATGCCTCACATCACCTTCGCCAGGCTAGCCAAAAAATATGGCAACGTGTACCAGATACGGCTAGGCTGCAGCGATATTGTGGTTCTGAATGGTGACAGGGCGATACGTCAGGCTCTGATACAGCACAGCACAGAGTTTGCAGGCAGACCAAACTTTGTCTCTTTCCAGGCTGTCTCAGGGGGGAAAAGTATGACTTTCACCAATTACAGCAAACAGTGGAAGATGCACAGGAAAATTGCTCAATCAACGATCAGAGCATTCTCATCTGCCAACAGCCAGACCAAAAAATCCTTTGAGCAGCAAATTGTAGCTGAAGCCACAGAGCTGGTTGAGATTTTCCTTAAACTCAGTGCTCAGGGCCAGCATTTCAACCCCGCTCATGAGCTGACAGTAGCTGCAGCTAATGTGATTTGTGCCTTGTGCTTTGGAAAACGTTATGGACATGATGATGTTGAGTTTAGAGCCTTGTTACAGAGGGTAGATCAGTTTGGACAGACAGTAGGGGCTGGCAGCTTGGTAGATGTGATGCCATGGCTTCAGTCTTTCCCTAATCCAGTCCGCAGTATGTTCAAGAACTTCAAAGACCTGAATCAAGAGTTCTTTGGGTTTGTCCAGAACAAGGTGGAGAACCACAGAGAGACATTTGATCCAGAGGTAACAAGGGATATGAGTGATGCCATTATTGGTGTGATTGACAAGGCTGACAGTGACAACGGACTCACCAAAGGCCACACGGAGGGGACGGTGTCAGATCTGATAGGTGCAGGTCTGGATACCGTCTCCACCGCTCTTCACTGGATTGTCCTTCTACTGGCTAAACACCCTGAAATACAAACCAAGCTCCATGAGCTCATTGACAATGTGGTGGGGCGAAACAGGCTGCCATCTGTCGAGGACAGAAGTTGCCTGGCCTACCTGGACGCCTTCATCTATGAAACCATGCGCTTCACCAGCTTCGTCCCCATCACCATCCCACACTCCACAACCTCAGACGTCACCATCGAAGGTCTCCACATCCCCAAAGACACGGTGGTCTTCATCAATCAGTGGTCCATCAATCATGACCCCCTGAAGTGGAAGGATCCACATGTTTTTGACCCCTCGCGCTTCCTGGATGAAAATGGCTCCCTAGACAAGGATCTCACCAACAATGTTATGATCTTCTCAGCAGGGAAGAGAAGATGTATTGGAGACCAGATTGCCAAAGTCGAGATATTTTTGTTCTTTGCAATTCTACTCCACCAATGTAGCTTTGAGAAATGTGCTAATGAGGACCTGTCTTTAAACTGCTCCTATGGTTTAACATTGAAGCCTTTAGATTACAAGATCACTGCCAAACTCAGGGGAGAATTACTTACAGGCAAATAAAAAAATCAAAAAATTGACAATGGGTTCTCCATTGAAAGAACAGCAATGCAATATAAGGTATGTGTTCTAAAATAAATATCTATGCCTTGCATTACAGAGGATTTTTTATGTAACAAGCTTTAATTAACCCAAAACATGCAAATGATAAGCTTTCTTACTTCTGCTGACATTTAAAATTGTGACCAAAGACAATGCTGTTATTTCACTCAGTTACAACATGTCTGCCAGTTGATTTATTAAAAGTAAGCACCGTGTAAATGGCATTAGAAAGCTTGTGAGTCATATCTGAACCTAACAGCAATTTTACTCCTCAACTCTGACTGACTGAGAAAACCTGAATATATCCGTACTGGCTCTGCTACATTATGTAATAAATGAAAAAGAAAAAAATGTAACGAAAGCTTTGATGTGTTTACACCAAACTACAATTCATAATAAACCCTAAGTGTGTATTGTTATTTATATGAGGGTATTTAGCGGAGTAAACCTAAATTGCAATATAAACCAGTGGTGATGAATAAACTTCACTTTAGGCATTTTGTTTTTTTTCTGCTGATGGAGAGAAATCATTTGCCAGCTGTGTGGTCTCAACTAAATCCTCTGAACAATTATTCACCCAGACAGTCATATATCTTCGTATGTATTGAACTTTTTTCATGTTTGAGCTTAATACAAATATGGTGTGCAAGTCATCTACATTTATGTACTCTTAAATCATGCATAATACTGTTGTATTCTGATAATAACTCATGTCACATGTAACATATGTCTAAAAGACACTAACTGAATTGTTGGTTATACTGTCTTCTTCCTTTAGCTCACATAATACATTACTGTACAACGTGATTTAGTAGGCATACCGTGTTGTCTGAATAATAAGCTGTATAGAATGTTTATATAATGAGCATGGCCCAGTGTGCTACAGTCTGTACTAAAGTCTTTTATGTACAATAAACATTTTGTATTGATTTCTAATTGAATCTGTGGGGTGCATCAGTCAGAGCAGCCAAAGCCTTGAGAATCACAGAGGCCAGAGAGGTCGAAGAGATAGATCCTGATGTCTGGTCTCAGTGTTGTTGTGAAATATTAATATGGGTTACAGGCCCTGCACGCTCTTGTTCTCCACCTGTACATCAGTTCAGTACATCAGTTCAGGCAACAGTAAGCAGCCACGAGCTTCACTCATCAATATTTAACATAGAGCACGCTGTACTTTTGACTGCTGTGTCATTTGTTTCTGAACAAACACATTCCGTTTCAGCCAAGTCAGTGTATTCTCCCATTTATCAAAACACTGAGCTTTTTCATCCCTTTAACTGACATCATAAGTAATAAAAAGTGTCGAACAGTAAAGACTAGAGATTTAAAACATTACAATTTTGACATCAGGGAGCAGGCAGGAATCATGTTAACACTTCATGGAGAAGCACTTTTTAACAAACACTGTTAGAGAGGGGGGTCACATTAGGTCTCAATGCATATAAGCAATATTTGTCAGCCCAATGTATACTATATGCGTGTTTAACATCCCTTCAGTGGTTTAATTTTGTAACCACTATTACTCTTTTTGGTGCAGTTTGGATTTTTCATCTGTTGTTATGAATTCGCACGTAATTAGAGCACAGTTGATTTGGCCTCGTTGGAGCTCTGTTAGCGGTGGTGGAATGTAGCGATATGCATTTACTTGAGTGCTGTACTTAAGTACAAGTCCGGGGTACCTGTACTTTTCTACTTTACTTCAATTTTCTGCTACTTTAAACTTCTACTGCTAGATTCATTTCAGAATAAAATGTACTTTTTTCTCCACTACATGTATCTGACAGCTACAGGTTCTAGTTACTGTACTTTTCAGATTAAGACTTTATATATATATAAAAAAAAAACACATGATAATTTTTAAAACGCTTTACAAAAACGAAGTGTCTGGTTGGGGTTCCTTGGACATTCCAGATTTCTATGAGTTGATAGATAGAGATTTCCCCTCTAAACTTCTGATAGTGTTTCATTGAAAAAACAGATAAATTGTCCATTATTTCACAAAAAAGTGAATATTGATGATGAAATGAATACAAATTTGTGCAGCAGAACTTTTTCCTAACCCATTAATCATCTTACAATCCCTCAGATTTATCTCGTCCCTCAGGTTGGGAAACACTGGACTAACCTACCTGATCACAGTCAACAACCCTCCTCCTTCCTCCTGACTGACTTTGTTAATTTTGGGAAAACCTAAACCACCCAATGCTGCACATTTATCCTTGCTGTAAGTATGTTATATAAATATTAGTTTAAGTGTGGGTTAGCAGCTTATCATTTTCATTCCCACTCTTCCTTTAATCTCCCCTTCTTTGCCGCATGGGAGCGTTTCGTCTTATTGCTCCAGAGTCTACCTGCGTACTTGCAGGAGCAGCACTGTGGCTGAACTCTGAGGGAGGCTTGTTTTCACTACGGTTAATACAGAGCAGGCTGAAGACATTCAGTGCTGCAACACCCTCTCTCTCTTTCTTTGCTCTGACACCGCAAGGACCCTAGGGGGAGGAATGGGCCACCTAACCTCCCCCGTTTCCATCACTGCTTCCCAAAACATCCATGAAATGTGTCCAGCTGAAAGACTCCCTTTCACCCCGAGTCACCCACTCTTTGCTCCACATGACCCGCAGCCCTTGACCTGCCGAGTTTCACTCCTTAAAGGAAAACGGAAAAGTGTACAGGCTGACAGTTTTTCAGCTCTGAGGTTATTCACATTCTGCACGTACACAGAGCCACAGAGTGACCTCCCACAAGGTTCTCTCCGCTACCACCAGATACAGCTCAGCACTCTATCCAAAACCCCTCTCCTCTCTGCTAGAGGTTTGACATGCAAAATGCAGTCACTGTTTGGTAGATGACACACAGTGAGGTAGAATTACTTGGAGGCAGACAAATGCAATTCTCCAGGAAATCTCTTCCCCTGTCCACTTCCATCATTTGCTGAAATACAGCGGAACATTGTGTGTGAGCATTGGCTGGAAACGGTCTCATGCTCTTATTCAGCCAGTCTTTCCTATAACACCGCCCTCAACACCAACACACTGACCACAGCTACACTCTAAATCCAAAATGTTGCAGACAAATAATATGTCTGTAATTGTGCGTGCTCTTCAATCTGGCCCAAAGCATCAAACATCAAAGTAGATCATTAATCATTCTGTTGCAAAAAAAAAAATGGAAGTAAGCATCTCAGTAAACATTTTTCTTTGAATAACAAGAACAAATTGCCTGTGGGGGAAAAAAGAAGCTCATACAAAGTAACTATGAATCAACTTTTTTCCCAGAGAACACACTGGACAGACAAAGGTGACATTTCCAAGAAGTCCAATGACACTCTCTCCTTTCTATATACAGTAGCATATTTATACTACAAGATTTGCACAAGATATTGTACCCCAATTTGTAGAAACACTCTCCTGCGGTCATTTGACTCCAAAAGGGAAATGACTGACACTTTATAAACTGATGCTCCATGTTTAAAAGACTGTCCTCCTGTCATCAGAGCACTTTGCAATGTACAAAGAGCTTAATTGTGGAAATAGTTGGTTAATTTGCACTCTGCTTCAGTGTTACGTAATCCAGAGTTTTTGTGTGATGTTCCATTTGTTAGCTCAAAAAAATGTTTCCCCTCTTTTGAACCCCCCTGTGAAATTATGTCATAGACATAAACACAGAGCAGGACTTAAAATGTTCCAGTAAAAATGTTCCAGTTGACATTATAATCAAGTTACCACCTTTAAGTTTGGTATCCTGCTATCGACTGTGTATTTTAACATATTACTGACAGTGTCCAACAATTACTGACCCTTCACTTCATGTTTTGGAATACAACCTCACGCAACCATCATAAAGACATGTGAAGCGACCCTTTTCAATAAACAATTACCCAACTCATTATTATAGGGCGGGACGGTTAGTGCTTGTTGTTTTGTCCGTGCTGGGATTGTGTTTTGGAGCGGTCAAGGAGAAGACCTTTGATATAAAATAACGCAATGTGCAGTTCCATTTGCCGCATTTCTTTCCACATAACAAACAATTATTTTCAGGAAGTGCAGGAGGACGTGATCCGTGTTGGTCAAAATGAGAACACGACTAGCATGTGGTTTTTGTTCATGGATGGGAGTTCACATCACGGTCTGAAACACTCACATTAACAGTGTTTAAGTGGTCATTTTTGTTTGATATGGAAACTGAGCGACCTTGTCTCCTATAATTTATGTTAAATGGCAATGTTGACTGCCTAAGCAGGAAGCACTGTAGTGTGATGTTCACTGAGTGGGGTGAGACAAGAGGGTGTGGAGGCTATGGTGGTGGAGAAGTTTACACTTCTTCTCCTCTAGTCTGCCGTCTTCCATCATTGAGACAGGCGGATATGGAGGCTGAGGTCGTGTCAGGATTTGCACTGTGGAGAGGCTAAGAAGGCTAACAGACCACATTTGCACCATTCACATTCTTCAGTGTCTAAACAGCTGTATTTCCTTTCTTTCTATTAAGAACAACAGGACTTAGCAAGGTTTAACTCAAGTAAACACAAAAACTCCCACTTTATTTGCCAAACCTCAGAAGCAAATTAGATTACTGTAGTATTTCTCCTACAAATAGCTTGTGATCTCATTTATCTAATCATAAATCAGTTCTGGTGGACCTTCAGAGTGAGTATCTAGTACTTCCCTGTAGGTCCAGCACCTTCAAGAGGCCATCAATCTTGTGCAGTGTCAGAGATAGCGGCGTCTGCTCAGACGATAATGAACCACTGGCACCACTATTGTGTAACCCAGACTGGAACCTCTTCAAGAGGCACACACAAGTGTCTCTGAGAAGCAGACATATCTGATTTGTTTTGAAAAGGGAGGAAAGAAATCAGATTATTGCTCTGTGTATTTTTTTAAGTAACATGAGAACGTTGGAAACGCTCAACGGACTGATATCCCATGCACGAGTGAGAGAGAGACTTGAAGATAACTAGAAGACATGCTACTTTTAACTATTTTTAAAAGTAATGACTTTGATGAATTTAAGTTAACTAAAACTTAAAATGTTCTCTCTTTCTATAGTGCACTTTCTCACACACAAGCATAAAAGAGGGCATGAAACAGATATATTCATATATTTAGCTTGAAAGGTAAAAGTTACTTACTGATCTTTGATACTGATACTTATTTAGCTTTGCTAAATGGTGGATAGACATTAATACCATGTCTTGTGCTCTGTAGATAAAGAGAGAGCGAGAGAGACAAAGTCTCACCATGTCCCCTTGGCAAGACACATACTCTTCACCATGCACCACAGCTCGTCATCAAATTAGATCTAGCAGGCAAATTGTCATATTACCAGACTGGAAAAACATAATAACAAAGCAAACAATGAGGGATCAGAGAGCATATTTCAACTGAAGGAGAAAACCATTAGACTTTTAAAGTTACAGTGTGTGCACTTT
The DNA here is from genome assembly GCA_002120245.1 of Maccullochella peelii. Classification (NCBI taxonomy): domain Eukaryota; kingdom Metazoa; phylum Chordata; class Actinopteri; order Centrarchiformes; family Percichthyidae; genus Maccullochella; species Maccullochella peelii. The sequence goes on from LKNJ01000907.1 coordinate 10,826, forward strand.
TCTAAAAGAGTGTCATGCTGTACAACGGCATTTGACATCCACTGCTTGCTGGATTATTTCCTGGCCAGTAAGTATCTGGTGTCTCCTCTGGTTGCCTGGCAACTGCTCACAGCCAAGAAATAGTCCGGTATATAACCCCCCGTAAAATGGCACTTTGTCGTTTGTACACTTTGTTTTGTTGTTGTTGTTGTTTTTTACTGATTAAACAAATTAGATATAACATTTTAATTAGAGAGCTTTAGAGGTGCTGGTAGGCGGATTTTATCACCTTTGGTGTTTCTCCCTGTTTCCAATCTTTATGCTAAGCTAAGCTAACCGGCTGCTGGCTGTCGCTACATATTTAGCATACAGATGAAGAATACAGAAGAATATCAGAGTGGTATTGATCTTCTCATCTGACTCTCCACCAGAAAGTGAATATGCATATTTCTCAAAATGTCTAACCTTTATTTTAACTGAATCTATTAGAATTAAAACTATTATTCAACTTGTCTTGAATCCAGAGAGACAACATGAAATAACCAACTGTTACACATTGAAAAGCAAGTTTTTTTATTTGTGTGTTTTATTTTTGGAAATCCATTTAAATGTACACTACATGGCCAAAAGTATGTAGACACCTATACATTACAGGGTTGCTGATGTTGGGTCTGGCTCACAGTCGCCAATCCATCCAAAGGTTTGGATGGGGTTGAGGTCAGGGCTCTGTACAGACGATTTTACAGACAAAGTTTTTCCACACCAAACTTGGAAAACATATATTTATGGACGTGGTGCACGGGGACATTGTCATGATGAAACGGGTATGGGCCTTTGTATTCTGTAGCATTAAGATTTCCATTAATTTGAACAAAGGGACTTAGCCCAAACTATGAAAAGCAGCATGAAAGCAAAAAAACACAAAAGGAAGTAGAAAAGGGTGTCCGTATACTTTTGGCCATATGGTGTATAGCAGACAATAAATGGTTAATCTTGCTCTGAACATCCTGAGTTGATGCCAGTCCAAGAGTCTGTGTCTGTGGTCTCAAACAGTGGCCTTGGCACAGTGCAGCTAGGGTAATCATCCGAATCCACAATGAATATGTAATATTTTCTAATCGTTGGTACGAATGAGAGAGCAACATATTAGCATAATTGACATCAAGGCCAATCGAGATGCGGTCTTTCATATCCAGTTTCAGAGGAATCGCAGAAGAGTCAGCCTTTGTGTTATCGTCAGTATTCATGATGAACAATGGTGAATGAGGTAAGAATAATGACCTTGCATCTGTCATAATTTACCTCAGTTTCATAGTGTGTGTATCTGAAATTCTAGATGATGTATTGGGGTATGAAATATCCTGTAACCACCCCTCTTCCATCCCTCGCTTTCACGCCATCCCACTTCAAGCCCTCTTTTCTTGGCAATGCTTTACGCCAGACCAAAACAATTTAGCAATAAGCTATTTGCGTTTGTAGGGATTCATTTTCAGTTGTTTTTACATTCTCCTTTTGTAGTGGGCTCTGATTGCCTGTCAGAATTTCCCCACTCACTGAAAGAACAACGGTTTGCTGGAGCTGACCACTCTACTAAAAATACCTTGCTCTGTTAAAACTTGGAACAGTCTGGCTTGGAACATGTCGGCTTGTTGACTGTGTGAGATGTTATATTTCAGTTCCTGTTATCCTAAATGACAATTTCACATAGTCTACGTGTTGTGCCTATTTTGAGCGAGGTTAACTTTCACTGAAAAAAGGGAAAAAAATTAAAACATGGACTGCACAAACAATGGAAAGTGTATTTTAACTCGATATGTGGCCACATATAAATGTTTGATGGTTGATACGCTGAAATATACAGTACTTTTTGGTTTAGTATTCTTTTGTAAAGGTCTGATAAAAGATTCAGCAACAACGCTTTGATGATGCAGTTGACACATCTGTAGGAGTCAGTACCTGGAGTAAAATTCTGTTCATGTGGACACGCGTGTACCCTATGCTTTATTCAGCACTCATTAGCTTCATGACAGCACACAGGGTACCAGCTGTACATAAGCAGTTCACATGCACCAGGAGAGGTCAACATCGCCACTGGCAGTTTGTCTCTTTCAGCCTCATCTGTGTGTCTTTCCTAACTCAGCTCTCTCTGAATCTGTTCTCTGTTGTTCGTGTGGGTTTGTGAGTGTTGATGGGCCAAAATATTACATAAACATTTGTTCTTGCAACACATAGCTGAATCTGGAAATTAAGCATAACACTTTCATCAGGAGCAAACCGAGTCTACAAGCCAAGTTTGTTAGGCACACACACAAAGGCGTCGCTAATATTCAGTTAGACAAGCATCCAACAATTCCTAGAAAACAGATGTCGACAGGATGTCAAATGTGTGGGTGTGGGTGCCTTGGCTCTGCATTTCATCACACTAGCTATCAGCTGGTTTGCAGGACAATACACCCGATGGACCCTTATGTGGGATTTCACGCTGTAAGCAGGCATCTGAGTGGGTGCAGGGGGCCACTCGGGACAGAACGAGAGGTCCTGGAAGACGGCTTGAGCTGGAGCGGAGGTGCGGATCATAAAGAATAACAGAGCGGGGATGAAGGGTGCTTATGGAAATGCTAGGGCTAACACAAGGTTCCGGAGACACCGTTTATTCAGCCTGCCGGCATTAGAGGACTTGGCCGGCGGTTACTTTCCTCCTTCAGCGCGAGGAGCCGAGCTCGATCCCACGGATGGGAAAAACTGAGAGGAAACAGAAGCCAATCATGTTCAGACTGTTTATGCAATGGCATCGTATACACTCAGTATTCCAGAGAGAAATTAATCTGAGATGTCAAAGTCATGGGCTGTAAAATATTTTAGATTTGCAAAACAGGGAGATTTTCTGCATACCAGTACATGACCTCCAGCTCACACTTGAATGGATATCTTATACTTGTCAAGTTCACTGGAGTGTAAAGCCATGCAACGCGACTGATGACAACAAATACGTATTGCATTAAATATTTGGTGGGTGATCTCATAGCATTATGTAAGACAGCAGTGCCCGTGCCAGACCCTCAGACAGAGTGCAGGGGAGACATTCAGGTGCATGCCGCTGAGCATGCAGCTCTCCTCTCTGCCTGCCATACTTGGAAATAGTTGGTCGAGCTTGCGTAACTTGATTACCCCAATAACAATCCCAAGCCAAGCCTTTAAAAGAGGTGGGGTAGTAAAATGTTTTTGAAATAATTCGAGCTTTCATGTTTACAATAAAACAAAATCATAAACGTAAACAGTTTTAAATCACTAAACTCTCCAGCATCAGTACAGTTCCTCCTGGTGATTACATAATTCAGTTTAGGCAGAGAAGGAGTTAACACATTTGCAGTGAGCTACCTCTGTCTGAACCATAGTAGCTGTGGGATCTCTCACATGGGGCTACAGCTCAGCTTTGAAATACAATTACATGTTTGTGCAAATTGTACTCACTTGCCCAAACTCTTACCCAGTAAAATCACTTCAAAAATATCTGATCCTGCCTTCTATAGATGAAGATAAATGATTCGATTTGGATTCACAATAACGTGATGGAGGACTAATTATGATTTTCCTCTGGTGGTCGCAGAGTGTGAACTAGAAAAGGACTAGTTAATGAAAATAAAGAAAGGCATCTGGTGGCAGTGAGAAACCTTACTGTACAGCCAAGCACATTTACACAGGAGTCCAAGAAGCTGCTTGACCAAGAGGGGAAACAATTGACAGGAAATTTATGATCGAAACTGCTTCACCATGTGTTCGCTTTTATGCGTACAATGGACAGTGTAGTCAGGCACAGCACCTGACAAGATGTTTTAGACAATGGCTCTATGTACCTAGAGAATAAGTGTGCTCTCATCTGGTTGCAAGTGCAGTTTCACTCAGGAGGTGAATAGCTCAAATTAGTAATCAGTATTTGATGACTCAGGGAAGGGGGGGCTCTGGTATGAATGACAGCCAGTGACTCAGATTGCTGTGCACGCACGCAGGTGGCTTTGGTTTTGTCAGTCAGTGCCTTTCCTGTGACTAGGAAGTGACAGAAGCATCCACAACCCCTCATCACACCCACCACCACCATCCACATGCCAAGCCCCATCGCAGTATGCAGATCTGGGGAGACAGGAGTCGGGGTGTCTGCTCCAATTCTCCAAACTAGGATCACATAGCAGAGGAGAACCCATTAAGCGAGTCCTGGACTTTGGCTGACTCCCCAGCAGCATAGGCCCCTCATTATACACCCCCCCCCCCCTTCTTTCTCCCTTTCACTCCTCCCACGCGCACACTCCCACCCCCCGTTGGCTTGGGTGCCAGGAACTAAGATGTATGGGCCTCTGCAGAGAACCACCTCCAAGGTAGCGCTTCTCTCCTCTGCCAGCAAAAATAAGACATTCTGCTCTCTCTCGCCTTCGCTCCCTCCCGCCTCAGCAACACAAGTCCCTCCGCATCACAGTGGTCAAAGAGCTGCCAGAAGCTGCAGCCAACAGCTACATTCTGCTTTGAGCCCTTTTTCCCCCCTCTGGTTCTGAGATTCTGAAATTTACTTTGCCCAAGGAAATATATATAGATAGGGGTCTGTCAGTTTGAGAGGAAATGTGTTCTCTGAGAAAGGTTACTATGTGCACAGGAGTAGACCACTGTTGTGTTTATTGTTGTTGTAAATTGGGAATTACATGGGCTGTAGAGTATCTGGACTTGACCGTGTTTGAAAACAGACAGTCCAAGATTGCACTTTAAACAAAGAACCAGCTAATATCTTTAGCACAGTTCAAACATATGGGTAAATAAATACAAATACTGGCATGCAGATACACTCTGTGATTGACTTGCACACACAAACTTTTTGTGGGGACATGTACTTGACTCATGCTCATGCTGTAACCCCAGGCACTAATCGTCACCGCAACAATGAAATGCTCTCCAGTAATCCTTACCCTAACTTTAACCCGAGTCTAATTATATCTCTGTTCCAAACCCCTAATCCCTGAGCAGCCCCTTTTCAAAATAATGACACAACTTTCTAATTTTATAGGATATTAGTTATATTCTTTTTTGGGAAATGTGATCATCGCAGAAATTGAAAAAGAACAAAAACAACACAGAAATGTCATTATGTTCCTGAGCATTTGTCGTAAGGAGAAATCCGGACGTCCTGCAACCCCAACGGTTCATTGCTTTTGCCTTTAAACGGTCTGAACAACCAGCTCTAACCTATAATTAGTTCAGCATCATGTCTTTTAATGTCTGCAAATTTTACAGACTTCTTACATCCAGTGAGTAAGTTTCTAATAAAAGATCTAAAAGCACTTACATATCTGACAACTTCCATGCAGACAGGACAAACTACAAAGCAAATCAATACCAGCTAACAGACATGTATGCGAATTTGACATCTGTCTTTGCAGACCAACTTGAATGTATTGAAGCGTGAATGTTTCACTGACGTAATAGATACATCTGTATTTTAGGTCCAGTGCGAACATGTGGACATTTGAGAGCAAAGGGACGGCAGCCTGCGTCCTCTGGAGTGGACCAGCTGAGAAAGCACTCCTAGCTACACACTCTGCAACATAAAAACATCCCCCCAAAAAAATTTGAATTCCATCACTCACATCCCATGGCACCCATTTGGTTTGGCCCAGAGCTGACATCACACCTACTCCTCATTTCATAACATACTGCAAGTGAAGAGTTTAACATGCAGTACCTCACGGGTTGATTTATGACAAGTGATAAAAGGTAGCACCGATTGTAGTGCAGCATATCAGATTTTGAGTGAGAAAAGGAAGGATGTCAGGTGATTTTACAGGAAAAAGTATGACATGGGAAAATGCACTGTGGTGTGCTAGAACCCAACACAGGTTTTTGAAAACTCAGCAACACATGACAGAAGAAACTCAGGGATCTATTACCACCCCAAATGAATAATTCATGCTCTCCCAACCTTGGAGACAGTACCCCACCTGATATACAAATGCATATTAAACCTGCACTTATCAACACGTTTATACTAACAATGGATAAAATGACTATGTGTAATGTGAAAGGGGTTGCTAACAGTGATGAACTCAGAATTATCACCCGTCTCTGCTGTTCCCCTCAGCTCCGCAAAGCTTTTTTGTATCTTTTGTTTTGGTTTTACGTCCCTGCAAATGTATTTATTGGTTCACTCTCTCCACTCTCATCTACCTTGTTTCCAGTCACAGAAGGCAGCTGTTTTCAGCAAAAAAAAACTAGAATATATCCACTGTACGCTACCTGCTCAACACCACACGGCAGATGGACAAAGTTAGCGACTAGCAAGTGAACACAATGGAACATTTTAACAGCTAAAGAGCCAGATATTTCCCTCAGGAGTTGGTGGAGACCAGAGCAGAGCTAAAAGATGAGTGAATATTGGAATTGTCATTCAAAACAGTTGTATATGTTGCAAAGGAAGCAAGCCTTCCAATGAAGCTAGCAAAAAAGTGTGACTGGTTGATTGACTGTGAAGCAATTTCTGTGGATCTGTCCGCCAGTACCATCAAATAGCTGACGGAGCTGTTGTGTGATCGAACCCATTAAATCGAAGAGAACAGTGCAGGATAGACATGAGAGATGAGCATGTGCAAGCGCAACCATTTCATTAGACCTGGTGAGTTCAAATGATCGTTAGTGTTGTGCTTTAGCAGTAGCATAGTGGTGATTGTAGAGTAAAGTATTCTTTCCCTGTCTGTCATTTAAAAAAAAGTATCTAATAGCAAAGAAATGTTAAATAGCTTGGGTCGTGAAAAACGTTTGTGTCCCCAAGCCAAAAAAGGTTGGGAACCTTTGGATTAATTAACTGACAAAAAGCATTTAAATGTGTAGATAAAATGTGCACAAAAACTTTAATTACAGGATTTATACAATGTTCTTCATAAAGCTGAGGTCAAAGAACTGAGGTAGTAAAGGTTGACAAAATCACAAATAAATGATTTATCCAATTCTCCAGTCAAGGGAGGTCAAATGTCAAGCTGAAGAACCCCCTTGGAGGTGATAGGGAGAGCGGGGTGGATATTTGCTTATATGAGTTTGAATGAGCCCTGATGAAATTTGCTGTAGCTCCAGGCATTTTTTAAACATATCTAGCTCTTGGTAATGCACACCATTTACATTAGGTGGGGATGATATCGCACTATTGTAACTATGGCATTACTGTTATAGAACTGGCTATTAATACGTGTGGTTCATCACTGTACATAAAGGGAAAATACAATAGAATTGTAGAAGCAGAAGCTCAGATACGCTGCAAGTGCAGAAACATATTGCAATCATCCCAAAGAGAGCTACATATGTTCATCACTACTAACACTGGTCCCTCACTTTCATCCCATAATGCATCTGTTTTCCTAATGGCTGTGGTGACTGGTGACCATGTCGCTACTCATAGAGCTTGTGTGGTCACACAGTGGTTTTAATAGCATGACAGTGATGTTAACCATTATCCCGTGGCCTTATTAAAAAACAGGCATGATTTGATGATTTTAGCTTTAATGAAACACTCTATCATGTTCTCTAACACACATGCATCAAGTTCAAGAAGTACAGGCTGATTAGTAACAAAGTCTAATCACTTACTTTAAGATCTCGTCAGACATTGTAAACACACCAAACTAAAAAGTATGAAACAATACTCACAGTAACTACAAACAATGTAGACAATATAGCAACGACAAATACTGTAGACTCAACAATGAATTTACATTATTTAAAAAATAGGGCTTCAATTGCCCAGGGAAGTATTTCCACAGATAATTTTTTTTTTTTCACAGTCCAATATTTAGACTTGTGTTAATTTACCCTATTTAGAAAAGATTAGTGGCTAAATGGGAGTGATATAGTACAGAGAGAGACAGAGAGCAAAAACATCTCTGTGACTCATCCTTGTTACCTCCTGACCTTATATAGACAGTAATCAGGACATTAAGAGGCCAGCGCTCAACCTGTGTGCTCCACCAGTGACATAGCCAGTCAATAAAACAAGTTTGACAGATACATTTTCAGTTAATATACATGGCACTTCCACACAGTTAGAAAGTATTAAGGTATAATGACATCATTTCCAAGCAAACCAGCCTTTGTGCTTTTGGACTCTTTTTGACATCTGAAATCTAACACAAGTATGTAGCTTGATCAGTGGGGCAAAGATAACTGTTTCTGTCTTGAGAATGTACCAGAAATGGAGAAGAACAGGATGAAAAGAAGAATCAAAATAAGAGATTAAAAAAAGCCAGGAAAAGAGTGCGGTATAAGGAGAGCCAGCACCATCCGTCATTTCCGGGAATTGCGCTCATTCATGCTGCGACTGGAAATAAGGCAGACATTTGTTTAGCACAAGGAGTGTTAATTTGTCAGTGTGCTAATTAGATGTAAGCAGACCTTGTTGCTCAGCATGCCAACTATAACACACATGGGAAACGGTACACTCACACTGAGGAAATGACTGAGCTGGATTGATGGAATTCCATAAAGGCCAAGGACATTTATCACTGGATGTAGAAACAGCTAAACACAAGAGCAGCTTGATGCCAACGCAAGAGTCTGTGCAGCCAAAACTGTTGATTGAGTAGGCAGGGGTTTGTGGAACAGTACAAGGAAGTAAGTCACTCGAAATGGTAAAGGAAAGACAAAACCTTGAGGCATATTCCACTTTGGCAGGTCCTCACCTTGGTAATATAAGAATGGTGAACCAGCAGGAGAAATATGTATGGTTTTCAAGAATCTGGCAACAAGACCAACAAGGCTTTTGCTGGCATTTTCTTTGCATTTGGACTGAAATTTTAAATCCCTTGGACACCGCTCTTAGCCGCTACATGCCATCTGATGTGGTCAAATAGCTTGCGATGAAAATATTGGGTATGATTATATGACATTAGCTTGTGTTTTATAGGGTATTTTGGGGCATAACAAAACAGAACCATATATTTAGAAAATTACTTTATCTAAGTCTCACTGGTGTGGGGAGGGGAGCAGCAACTCTTAACAATTTTCTGGATAAGCTTGTGACATCTCTTTCAGATGAGTGTTGGGAGGAAGCAGATAAAGCTTTCCATGTGGCATGTTCTTTTTCTGGCTCATTCCTTTGCCCGGGTGCCAGAGACCTCTGTTTAATGGAGTGGTACAAGGAGGACGAGGGGGAGTAAATGGAGGAACTTCAGGGGAAACGCTGAACATGCATGAAGGAAAATAGCCCTCCCAAATGACCGTGATGACTGGGAGACAGACAGAATGTGTACTAATCTGGGCGAGTGGCCAAGCCAAACAGCCAGAGGGGGCAAAGGGGAAGCCATGGCCAGAAACGGAGGGAGTTCAAACAATGTATATGGAGGGGTGGACGGGACAAGGCAAGACAAATGCCATTACAGAGCAGAAATGAAAATCAGAGAAGCCAGGAGGGAACCTGGGAGTTGTAGGTGTTTCCTGAGGAGGGGGATCAGGGTCTGGTTGCACAGCGATACGGAGCCACCTGTTTAATGGTGCTTAACATGCATAAACACAAACATGCTGCACACACGAATGCGATCGCCCTCATGTGAAAACATACTGTGTAGTGTACAGTGCATGCAGTATCTCTACCGCTGCCTTTCCCCTCTTTCTCACATACACACACACACACACACACTCGATGACCTCCTGGGTGCTGTGTTTTCTGCGCAACGGTATGTACTGCCAAGTCACACAGCTTGAGCAGCAGGGAGGTCCAGAAATCCAGAGGGAGATGGTACGTGACAGAGAGCAGGCTGTGTATGAACGTGCGTGTATGTGTGTCAGGTTGGAGGAGCCAAAGTAGATATTTAGTGAACGCTGTCTAAAAAGTCTGTGTGCGGTTGCATGAAGGTATACATATAGTATATATGATGAGTGGCGGTGTGTTTTGATGATGAGTGCCCAAGTTTGTTTTCGTGGAAGGGAAAGGATAGAAAAAACGGTACAATAAGACAGAGGGCAGAGCATCTGATATCCATATGTTCATTTGGCTTAAACCATTTTAATCAAGTTTGTGGCTTCATTGAGCCAAAGTAGCTGCCTGTAAAATACAACAAAAGGGGCACAGCATGAACCCTCTCTGTGTTGGTTTGTGTGCGTGTGTGACCAGTTGTATGCACACGTGTATACAAACTGTGTCTGGCTCCACCACAGAGAGGAGAGGGCATGTGAGCTTCATGCTGCATCGATTGCTCGCTCCAAACTCTGAAAGTGATTTTCTCACCGTATCTCAGAGGAAATGATTCATTAGGCTGTGGCCCAGTTGGGATCGCTCTGACATGGAATAAGAAGCAGCCACTCACCCCAGGCTGGTGCATTTGTAGTGTGCACCGAGACGAAGGGGAAGATGGGAAGCAGTCCATGAAGGCCATGACAGGAGAAGGGTGGGGTGGGTGTAAAATGGCAGAGATGGATGCAAGCAGAGGACTGGAAAGACAGAGTTGGAGGAGAGAAAGGTTGGAATGAAGGAGATAGGGGAGGAGATAGGGGCAGAGAGGGGGAAAGGGGAGCCTCTGTGGCTTTGAGGCAACGCTACAACGGCTCCCAGACATGCTCGTCTTTCCTGGAACACCACAGGAGCACTCAGCACGAAAGAGAATAATGCTATTTTTCTGAGGTCATCTTGCACACATCTTAGTCAATTGTTTTAGTATCTGGTCTCAGCACTGCAGCACTTGGGAAACTTATGCCAACACAGTACACTTCAGATGAGTATATTGTGGCTTAAATTAAGATTAAATCAGAAAATACTAAACAGAAATGCAACCACTGACTGCAATATGATGGCTACACAGTTAGAAATTACATTAATAGCTTTTCTTTTCAGTTTTCTCCCTTGTTTGATTGTGTCACTTTTTTGGCCTGTTAACTTGACGTTACTAATCAGAATCTCGGCTATCACGCTGCGTTCCATTAAAAGTCAGATATCTGAAGCTCCCTGTTGAAATTTCTGAGCTCTTTCCTCTGTGATCCCCAGTGTCTGGGCATAAAAGAAACACCCATGCTATGTTGCAGTTCCAGTTGCGCTTCCTAAGTAAGGTAATGTCTAAGTATGATGGATAACCTGCTTATGATTGTTTTCATTATTATGCCACAAATCTGACTAAACAATGGCTTTCAATAGCTTAAAACCACTGGTTGCTATTCACAAAGTACTCCGCCCTCCATATTGATATATATATATATACATATATACTTAGAAAACCAAACCCAACAACACAGACAGCTGGAGCAAAAGGAAAAACTTCCAACAACAATATGTTAACATGTATGACCAAAACACTTATATTTTATCAAAAAGGAGCAGATCGGGAGAAATATATATACAACTACCCTTTAAAAATGAGTCAGCATGATTCTTGTTAACAATACAATAATGCTTAATAATGCTCTTAATTGTGAAGATTTAGCTTGTTCTAAATAGTGTTAATATTCGCAAAATTCTGGATATAAACTGATCTGCCAAAATCAAGATGTATGTGCTTGTGGAGGATTAAAATTTGATAGAAAAAATAAAATGTTCTTAATCATCTCTTTCAGAAAGAAATATGTTGTATTGCATAATTTATTCTAGCAATGGAACTCCCTAAACTATGTATCTCCATGTCTGTGTGATGTTAGATAACCGCCTATCAGTGACAATGTGGTTTTTGATCCGACACAGAATGGTGTTTCATTGCCCTTTCCTATGGAGGGGGTTATTTGTCTAAGTTTCCTGACACAGGGTCATTTTACAGCTCTGAGTAGCCAAATCAAGGAAACTGACATCACTCAAGGTGTTCCAACAATCACCTAATTTGCTGCTCTTGACCTGAAAGCAAAACTTAACATCCTTGGACTCTAAGTCTGCAAAAGCTCCAAGCTCGTAATTCCAAACTCCCATCTACAAGTGTAGATGAGTTCACAGAGCAACACAGCAGATTGCAAAGCTCCATCTGGGACATCCCAACATCCTAAAGTGACCCACCAACATGAGTGCTGATAGGAGATAAGGAGGCTCTGACTTATGTGGAATGCAATGTGGTTTAAGCTGTAAAGAGGAGTGTTGAAGATAACCCAGACGTTTCCTAGAAGCGGTTAGAGGAAGGGGTGAGAGTGAAAATGAAGAAGAGAACAAGCAAAGATAAGAAAGGGAGGTCTGGATTATATGTTCAACCTCAACCTCCCACTCAGTTTAATATAGTGAGAGATAGAGAAAATGCAAACATTAATAGCACACAGCATATAAATGTGCATGTCTGTGTAGCAGTGTGGGTGTCCATGTCTCCCCCATGACCTCGCGCTCCAGTCGAGGGAAATTATGATTTAGATAAGTGTCAGAGAGCTATTGGTCTGGGAACACAGCAACCATCCCCACCACACTACTTTTAAGAATGTGACATTCTGCCCTCAGCTTCATCTATCATCTTGTAAAACCATAACATTTCCACTTTCCAGTGAGTTACTCACGATAGTCACGCCAGTCTCAACGTACCTCAAAACACCAAAAACGTGTTTAATGGTCAGATTCTGGATGTATTCCCTTCATGGATACAGCCCCGAGATGGTAATTTACTTGTCATCTGTCACAACAAGACAATAAAATCATACATCCAGATGGCAATTTATTGTCATCTTGTGTTAAAGTGGTGTTTTGCAATGATTCTGGTGATAGCTGGTTTCTAATATAACTTGTTTTTACTGATATGTCTGGGGTTTGTAACGTCGTTTGTACATCATTTGTATGTGTCACCTGTACTTCCAATCCCTGTCAGACTGAAAATCCACTTTCTGATGTGAAGGATGCAGGGAACGGAGCATAGCAAGGGAATCCCTTAAAACATATGGTCTTGATCAGAGCCAGTACTACCATGACATCATTGTCACATAAGTGACTCTCATCGTCTGTCGCTCTCTTTCCTCCTTTGTTGTCGGGGCAAGTGAAGGCCGCAGCTATTGAAGTTTTCCTCTTTCACGTGATTATGCTGTTGACTGTGGGCTGCAGTATTAAAGACCACTGTGCATCTGGATATTTGGTTCATACAGTTCTTTCCCAACCGGATATTTAGCAGACAGGCGGGCTCTTCATTTCAAGGATCTCCTGATTTATTAATGGAAAATCATGTCTGGCTTTGAATGGGACAATGTTGACGTCTGCTCCTGTAGCTGACACGCGCTCGTTAAGGATTTAACAGTCCTAATAAATCACAAACATTTCAGCACTTACAGTAGGTCGAGTTTAGCATTAGATAGCAAAGTAACCATGGCGACAAGCGATCACCAGAAGTCATTGACAGTAAGTGGGTGAAGAAAAAGAGCCGAATCCATGTCGATATCAACTGCTACGCTAAGCAGCTGGTTTTGAAAATGTCACACACAATCATGCAACGCTATACAGCTGCATACAAGACATGTTTCAGTGTAAAGCGGCGAAACTTCTCCGAGCTGCCTGTACGATAGGGAAGCCATTGTGCAGTCTTGCTGTTGCTGTTATGCGTTAAACAAAGTCAAGCTGTCCCTTCGCTCTTGCCAAGCTCACTGTCGTAGCTGTTTTTTCTAGGAGCAGCCATTCCTGGTGCAGTGAAGCTGCAGAGATACACTGAGCAGATTACCTCTGCCGGACTTGTTCATAAACAACAACCACATGCTACATCATATAATAAAAAACATGATAATAACCACAGGCCTGATGGGAATCATGATGTGACTCAGTCCTGGCGGTATGCATCCATGCTGTCATTCCTCTCACGCTTTCAAACTTTTCATCCACCTCCTCGTCCTTATATAGGCTACTGCTTTCCAGGGATATCGACATGTTGTGATGGGTAATAAACAGTTCCATTATGTTTAGGACTTAACAATGCCCTGAGATTATGTCTTTTGATGTTAACACACCTGTCAAGTAATCACTGTCAAAAGCCTAACTGATTACTTAAAAAATACTTACAGTTACATCATAAATCTAAAAACAAAAGCTCTACTGTATGTAAACATACATTCTTCAGGAAAAAATTATATACAGTTTATATAATTTAGTATTTAACTACAGTAAAATTTACTAAACTTAAGCCATAACTGACTGTTTTTATAAACCTTAAAGGCAATAAATGTTTACCAGTATCATCATTGTTCACCTAGTTTTCTTTTAATTTCATGCAATTTCAGGATATTCAAACAAATGTTTGACTAAAATGGTAAAATGGCAATAAATGCTTTTATGATCTGGTAACGAGAGGAAATAAAACTTAATGAACGAGCTGAAAAATAGTGGTCAGGCTGGGATCTTTAAAAAGATATATAAAAACAGATTTGGTGTTTTAGAAAGCCTACCTAATTTCTTATGAACTGAGAGTCCTTTTAGTCCATCGAAAAACTTCTCTGCGCCAGAGTTTTGACATTTAAATCATTGGGAAAAGGAAAAAGTTAGGCTGAACACTTAATGTCTGAACAAAAAAGTTGATTTAATTAATCATGTGGTAAAAAAGTGAATATTGTATGGATGCACCTGGTTTTTCAGTCATAAGCCACTGATTTGCTAATAAATCCTAAAGGATTTCCATCTTGAACAGCTGTTCCCAAAGCTTTTTGGATGAACTATAATGACCACCCAGGTCAAGAATTAAGTAATAATTAGTCTTACTAAATGCACATTACTGTGGTCAAACCCACTGGGATGCAACACAGACAAGGATGAGTAATGCAGACCAACAAACTATATAGCGGATACATTCAAGCCCTCCTAAATCTCCTCTCTGTTCCTCTGTGTTTATTTGCATCATGTTGTTTCCTGTTACTAATAGCCCAATGGGTCTCATTTGTGGTCGCCCATAGGGATATGTTCCTTGCACAAAATCAAACTCTGAATAGAGGTGATGAGTGAAAAGACAGTGTGTAAGAACGTGTCGTTCCAAATATCTGATGCCATTATTCTTAATCACTGAGAAAGTCTCCCTAAACAAACCATTCCAGTATGCGCAACCACTGAAACTGCATCCTTGTGTTTCTCAACAAAATGTTAACCTGGTGACGGCGCTTGAAATGTTTCACAGCGATGTACGTGCGGCGGCTATGATGTGTTGTGTAATTCCTAAAGCGAGCACTACCATCTATCAGTGAGTGCAGCATGAAGAAGTAAGGGAGAGAGGTGAGGTAAGGTGAAAAGAAGAGACAAAGAGAAGGAGGAGGAGGAGAGGAGAATTTAACCTTGCTAAGGCTGCTGGGTAATATCTCTGCAGCTTGAAGACACTTTATGTAAGCTGCTGGGTGTAATCTGGAAAACAGCAAAAGAAAGGAGGTCAATGATGTATCTCCTTGCAGAGGAGGGACTGTGAAGCTCCTCAGAGGAGAACTAGGCAGATGCAGACAGACACACAAGTATGAATGCACAAGTATAAAAGTCTCAAGGAGAAATACTTGGCTCAACAATTCAGTGATTCATCACAATTAAGCAGATGTAAACCCATACAGAGTGTAACCCTAACACCCAATCTATCAGAGAGCTGCCTGTTGTCTCTGCTCTCCCACAGTTTAAATCTCTCTGCTGAATATTGGAATATCACTCCAACATACACCTACAGTAAATCATCATATACACACACTGCCTGCTGTATAATTCATTCCTATTCAGTCCCCACTCAGTGATTTAAAGTGATTGCCTTAGCAGTGCAGTTATCCAGTGCAGGTCTTCACACACTCATATTCACAGCAAGTAAATCCGTCAGAAATATTTATCATAGAAAGCTCGATGTTGCGTGTGGGATGTCTGAGGCACTGGACATCAGACATTACAAGACATAAAATGTATTTTTTAAGAATGATTTGTGTTTCTATGTTTCTATTCTGAATACAACGTCTTAAATAGGTTGTCCTGTCTGGAATACAGTTACATTTTCGACTTCTACAGTTACAACATGCATTATAAGGTATGTGAGGAAGGGGACGAATATTTTATGTTCTGAGACCCAAATTCACTCCTGAACCTGTTGCAGGGTCAGCTCTACTTAGTGCTTTTGTTTCAATAAGTATATCCATCCATCCATCCATTCTCTATACCGCTTATCCTCAGAGGGTCGCGGGGGTGCTGGAGCCTATTCCAGCTGACATTGGGTGAGAGGCGGTGTACACCCTGGACTGGTCGTCAGTCAATCACAGGGCTGACACATAGAGACAGACAAACAAACATTCACACCTACAGGCAATTTAGAATCATCAATTAACCTGCATGTCTTTGGATGGTGTGAGGAAGCCGGAGTACCCGGAGAGAACCCACGCGGACACAGGGAGAACATGCAAACTCCTCACTTGCTGTGAGGCGACAGTGCTAACCACTGCACCACCGTGCCGCCTCCATAAGTATATCATTATATATAAAGAATTCTGCAGTATTTGTAGTGGATATTGCTTTGTATTTGTCAAGTTTGAAGGGCTCTTTATAGTGGAGCCCCAGTAACACCTGTTATGGTATTTAGATGTTATCTTTAGTTGTTAGTTGTTATGGTATCTACATTTTTATTTTCTAAGTTGCAGAAGATTCTTTGTATGACACTAGTAGTTTATTTGACGGAAGCGTTCTTGCAACAGGATTTCACATTTTAGCTGAGAAGGTGAAGGCAAAGGCCTCATCAAAAGATCAAACCGCTTCCTGTGGACCCACCAGGGATGAGCTCCACTGTCACCACAGGTCACGGAAGAGGTGACCCTGCACTCCAATAACCAGCCGCAGATGAGCCACCGCAGGAGTCCAGGAAGCGGCTCGGTTAGGAACATGTTTGGAGAGAGTGTTCTTTTGGCAAGAGGGGGGTCTCTGGTTTATTTTTGGGGCCTCGGCGACAACCCTGCTGCTTTCCTGTTTTCTTTCCTGAAGTGGATCTCAGGTTAACAGGGACGGATAAAACACAAGAAAAGAGACATTTGTCAGGAAGACAAAATTTTTTTCATGCCACGAATGATTCATATGAAAGCTCATTAATCTCATAGACTGCTGAAGGCCAAAACACTCATTTGTCAATCGACAAGTGGCTGTTTTCCAAAGGGGAAAGCAATGTGACAGCCTTTATTAATTTAAATGAACAGTGTGTGAAAGTTTTTGACCAATTTGAAAAATCAAAGAGACAAGCGGCACAAACTGGACGACAATGATCTTGAAAACCAGTAGGTGGCAATCTTCTCAGCAATTCTCACCAAGCACCTGCGTCCCTCTGAATGAAGGGGCTACAAATAACAGGCTCTAGATCATTTCAGGAGGCGGTAATGACACTGTCGTGGATGATACATTCAACAGTAAACAAACAGTATCCATGCAGTCTCACAATGCAGAGCTGTATCAAATGTAGCAACAATGAAATATGCATGAATGAAATAAAAGCTCAACAAGATGATGTGTTCAACATTGATTGTGGTACATGCCATTTCTGAATGAGATTCACGTCTGCCTACCAACACAATATCAAGCTGCGATCAGGCTTAAATTACCCTCCCCACTGAGCATGACATGCAAAGCCTAACTGAATGTCTGTCGGGATCCTCTGGCATCAGTGGGACATTACATTCTTATTGCTGATTTTATCAGAGTCCCCACCATTGTTGTTTGCCTTTGGTCTATGTCTTTCATTTCCCTCTCAGTCACAAGACTGATCCAAAATTATTATTGTTGCACTGAGGAGGAAATTAATAAATCTCTGAGGAGGAAATTAGAGTTCCAGACAGTGTGGGTTCAATGTAATACATACAAGTGCACAAATATATATATTTTTTTCAAGAAAATATATTATGCAAACTGAATCCTTGTGAACTTATGGACAGAGTGAGCAAAATTATACTGCTCACAAAATGTGTAGGCTATTTATTTGCACAAAGCAAGAAAATGTGGCCTGGAATAAAAGGAAAATGCTTAATGCCTAGCTGTTCTGTCATTTTGTAAACTCAAGCCTTATGAGTCTTGCCTAACAAATTACTTAACACATGCATGCAGGTGAACACACTACACACAATATCTACACTCTCCCAGCCACAGAATGATGAGAATTTCCAGGAAACTTCTGTACTGAGGATGTATAATTCGGGAAGAGAAAAAAACTAGTCTGGGTAATAAAACTGACCTCTGCATAAATAACATTTCCTCTGGTACATGCACATTGGCCAACATTTCTCATGTCAACAAACTACTGATCACATCAGTTGAGCAAGACTGTATGCACTGAGCAGGCAATGCTGTTGGCAGATGCTGAGAGAAGAGCTGTGATTGGTCCGTCGCGGTGGGTGTTTCCGCATTCCGGAAAGAGCTGTCAGCAGACGCGCGAGTTGGAGAGGGGACTGTCGCGTCTGTGGAGAAACCTCCTCAGTCATTCCCAGAGGAATAGCGGTCCATCGCCAGGGAGCAGGGATGCCTTACATGTTCATCAGTACGCAGATCCGACTGGTGTGTATCTTGCATCTGTAAATGACTCGTGTCATGCTTTTAGAAGAGACGCGCTCGAGTTGGAGGTTGAGGGATTTGTTTATTTGGCAGAGCAACACAGCGCATACTGCTAATAAATCAAGGTCGTCACTTGCAGATTACAGTAATGCAGTGGCCTGTAATATTCTGCATGCTGGAAAACAACAAACAATCGAGGCTACAAACGGAGCAAGCAGCGTGCGTATGGTTGTGTTTTTTTTTTTGCCATGGTGTCCTAAATTAAAAACACATGTTGCCCAGTTGTCGGTCTCTTTTTACGCATGTTCATTTTGTTGTCTGCACGACTGGAGAAAACCTAATTCTATAGGCTCCAAGTACTGGATGATCTATTTTTAGGCAGTCCAGTCATTAGAGATTATGATCCGCACCTGCCAGAGGGCTGCAGGTGTAGCCAGTGATGTGCAGCCAGATCTGCACAAATATCAGACAACAGATATTGTTTCAGCAAAGCAATCATTTCTCAATCTTAAGCAAACTATCAGCTGTATAGTTAATGTACTTCATTACTTTTTACAGGAGAATGGTCCAACAAATGTGGGAGATGAATATTCTGATCCAGTTGTCATGAATTACCTGGGAGCAAGGAAAACAACCATGCTGGGAAACAATTTGTGAGTATTGAAAATAGGATTCAGCTATTGTAGTGGGTGGACATAAAGTAAATGTGGCAGGTGACTGGTCAGATTTTGGCAATACCTAAAGATAGAAAGTAAAATGTGTAGGCATAGTTCAGCTCAGGGCGTCATCCACAAACACACCAAGACTTAAATGTCCCTCGCAGGATGAAGCATTTCTATCCTGATTTATCAGTTTTGTGAAACCATCTCCACCACCATCTCACAAACAGGGAATAGTAAACTGTAATGGCAAGGATCCAATGCAGAGCTCCACACATGTAGAATGGACTCCCAGGTGTACTGTAAATGTGCTCACACCGGGCCATATTTCCATATTTAGGCACTTAACACTGGTGTTTCTTTCATTTTGGCAGTTAACTTGTACATATTGACAACAGAGCTGAGATCAGATCACATGGAGGAGAAAAACACTCCAGTGTGGTTGAGGAAGGCTGCTGCTTTGCAGATTTAGAATAGCCCATTCAAGCTGATGGAATACAGATCAGGGAAGTGTTGTCATTGGCAATCTGATTCAAATGCTGCTGGGAAATGAACCAAGGTGTGGAAGGAAGTGAACAAGCACCAGAACAATTAACAGCATTCTACTTTCCAAGCAAAGTTTACTGAAAGGCAGAGAAATCCCACATCTGTGGAAAGTAGAATTACTTTGTGTTTATGCTCATTTAGTTCCGAGTACCATGTGGACGATCCACCTCGCCTGGTGTTGGACAAGCTGGAGAAGATCGGCTTCCGCGTGCTGACGATGACGGGGGTGGGACAGACGCTAGTGTGGTGCCTCCACAAGGAGACGGAGTGATCGGTCATGGAGAGAGTGTTGACTGTATTAGAAAACCTCTATAAGCCTTTAAGAGGATGAATGTATCGTGATGAAGAACTTTTCTTAACTTTGGTTCTCTGCTCTACATTCGACACACTGATCAGATCACTCGTCAAGTGAAAATAAAGTTATAAAATTGAGATTATCTCAGATGTAAATTTTCAGATTAGCTTCAATAGGTGACAGGTCACCAATTTCAGGGGAATACCAAACTACATTCCAGAGTTTTTATGAGTCTTTCCCCATATTGTTTTCAATTTACTACTGAGTACCAAGTGCAAGTGTAGGGAGTGAGGGCTAGTTCTACTGTTAATGTCATTTGGCAGTAGAACTTAATTAAAGGCATGTCTGTAAATTCATCCTGCGCAAAAGGCTCACCCAGTTCTCCCTCTCTTCTGTCAAAGTAAATAAAAGACTATGCTAGATAGGTTTGTATTACAGCACTGCGTAAACATGGTTCTGTAAGTGTATGATATGCTTATGATCAAATGATGTGGATTGACTGTGTACTTATTAATAAAAGAAAACAATTTGCGATCTTATTAGTTTTACCACAGACTAAATGGAACACATGTATATGGCCTTCTGATAATCCATTAAACAGACACTTAACAAACAGTACATATGAAAGACACTCTTATTGTGAGCCCTCACAGCTCTGTGGCACCTTACAGCAATGCTGCACGCCCCAAGATGAGGCACTAGCACTGCAGGCGTACATGAGTCTGCCTGTGAGAGCCAAAAAACGCTGGGTGGTTTCATTACAGCCCCAGGTCTGCCAGCGCATGTCTGGGGCCAGCCCGGATCACTAACCCGCAAACCAGAAACTTTGCCAGCCAGCTCACAGCCAAACTCTTACCAGCCCTGCTGCCTCACACATGACTTCGCATCCACCTCCGCAATAAAGATCAAAAGGTGCTGGTGCTTCCCATTTCTGTGACCATGGAGATTCCAGATACTGTTTGCACACAGCAACGTGACAGGTTCGGCTCAGACAATACAAGGACAACCGGGGTGGAAGAAGATACTATGCAGATTCCAACATTCTGCTCTAATTGATGATAGGACAGAGCATACAACAGGCTCATCCTCCCATCCATCGCATGCAGCACAAGCCACTGTGGGCTCAGGGCAGGGTTGGTGGTGAATGTGTTTCCTGTAATTGTATTTCCTCTGTTGTCATTTGGACAGAGTTTGTGTGTTTCTGGGCTGTTTTTTCACATTGCCAGGATATGAAAAAGGCTATGCATAAACAAAACCATGTGATGAGGGGATTTTGCAGGAGGAGAGGAGCAGATGTCTCCCACCACACCACTCCGCTCCACTCCACAGCTGGACATTGTGTAACAGAGCCGTGGCGAGGCAGCGCAGGACTCGCAGAGAGATGGATGACTGGGATGGATGTTGTGAAGCTGCCAGGCTCCTAAATAACACAATGACAGGAGAAAGCACCGCCACACAGGCCTACAAATACAGACATACCATTACGCCATAGTCCCCCAAGGGACAGGAAAATAAGACTATTTGGATGGATAGATTCCACAGGCAGAAGACCTTGTTACAAAACTCAGGGTGACCGCAACGGTTTGGCACTGAAATGTCTGACTTAATGTGGGTCACAGAGCGGTAGCGTGTCACTTCAGAGAGCATACATAAGCAATACAGAGTATGTTCTAGGTATCTTTTACATAAGCCTATTGTGAAACAGCTTAGAACAATAAAATTAGAAAATTTGTTGAGGTCAGTACCATAGGACAGATCACAGACAGTTTTGAAGCAAGTGGCATGTTCTTCAATTGAATCTGGTCCATGGCCTGTGACATGATCTATCAGGACCAAGGGTGGAGTGAAGTGTATGAAATGGAAACACTGAGGTGGGTAGGTTGCCCCAAAAACAAGCACACTCATCGCTGCAAAATCTTGGCTTCACCCACTCCTGCAAAATCATGCATGAAGGAAAAATGGATGTTCATGTACTGTTCATGCTTAGTGTAGCAGTTATCACATGGTAGAAGTTGTTCAGAAATGGTCTCAGGACTCCATAAATGAAAGACTTTCAGTTGGTGATTAAAGTCTTTGCTTTTGCAAAGAAAATAAAAAGCAATTTGCTTACTTGCTGAGAATTAAATGAAAAGATCGATTCTACTCTCATGTCTGTCCATTCAATTTTAAGCTGGAGCCAGATGCGGTTGTATGGGGGGGTTATGTGCCAGACAATTTCTTGGCCGGGAGCAGTGACTTCCCGGAGTCTCCACTAGTTGCCTGGCAACATAACGATGACAATAAGACTCCAGAAAGTTACTTCTGCCTGCCAAGAAGTAGTTCAGCACTTAACCCTGTGTCAAACCGCAACGTGTCGTTTTTATCGTTTGGTTTTTGATCAGATTAAACAAACTAGATAAAGGTGTAGGTGGATTTTTTTGTACCTTTGGACAGAACCAAGCTAGCGGTTTCCCCGTGTTTCCAGTCTTTAAGCTAAGCTAACTGTCTCCTGGCTCCAGCCATCAGATATTGATGATCTACATGAGGGGTTTCCAACCTTTTTTGGCTTATGACTCCTTAAAATGAAGCCATGCCTACTTGCTACCCCCTAATCACAGATTATAGCCTTAGTGTGGTCATCAGTTATGAGCAGTTCAAGCAAAAAAATTTTTTATCCTTCTCAAATTGTAGAGTAGTAGATTTAGAGTACTGAAGCAAATATTAAAAGTCAGAAATTAATATTTTTGGTAACAGAAATATTTTCCCTTTATTATCCCTTTAATAATCTTGGAGGGTCTTGATCCCCAGATTGGCAACCCCTGATCTACATTATTTTGAAGAGTATTGTAAAATAAATGGTTTGCATAGAGACTGAAGTCCACAAGGCCTCTTCAGTCTGGAATAGAGCTTTAGATATAATGTATACAAAGCCTAGGAACAATCATCTAAGCCTCCAGATCTTTAATGGAGGGCCTTCAGAGGATGTTCACTTTTCATGAAGTGAGGCCACAAGATTTCCTATAAAAGGCCTACCTACATAGTGTTCCTATCTCAGCCTGATTACTGGTTTAACATGGGGGAGAAATGATTTCCACGTAATCACATCACATGGTCTGCGGTTTGAATTGCTACAACACTCAACTCGTTTCACAGAGTTACTAATTGTGTATTAACTATTTTTACAGTACACTCAGTTGGCTACAATAATGAAGTAATGATTTGTCACAGCTAACCTCCTCTGGCTCTTTGACAACACAATTAATAAAGACTAAATACTCACCAGATGCCTTCTCAAATAATTGTATTAGTCCTCAGGGTTGATGTATTGGTTCCCCAGAGGCACCTCAGTACGATATTACAATGATGCATCAGCCAGGATGCAACATTTTTGAGGTTCCTAATGGTTTGTGATACACCGAGTATTGTGTTAAGATATACTGCAATTCACTCATGTTATGACTGCAAATTATACCCCCCCAATTCATCAGAAAAACGACTAACACAATGTGAAAATATTATCTAATACATTTAGATGAAATATCTGTTCATCTCAGTTTATTGCAGAAAACTAAATAGTCAACAGCCTAAATTTGTATCCATCTGAAACAGACAGAACTTAGAACAACATACAGATTACAGCATGACAAAAAGTCCAATCTGCAATTAAAATACTGATCACTAATATCAATAAGTTATCAAAATATCAATGGTTACACTAGATAGTGTGCAGCACTGATTCATCCCTGCAGCCTGAGTATTAGGGCTCCTACCTCTGGGACCCTTAACACTGAATCCTGCAGGAGCCCTCACCTCTCCTCTACTGTTTCTCCCTCAGTCATCCTACGTTCTCAATAAAGGAAAAGACAACACACTGATTAAAACCACAGATTTGGGAAAAAAAATGCTTCTTTTTCATTTTTAAAAAGATTTATTTTGCCACACAGTTGTATTACATACAAAAAATAACAAAAAACTTAAGAGGCTTTATGAAACTAAAGCCTGAAACAAGGTTATTCATTGAATAGTTGCAGGCTGGTATACCGAGCTGGGTCCGGCTGTGCTATGACCTGGTACCGTCCTCGTCATCGTCTCTCTGCATTTGTTCTATGAGTCTCTGTCGCTCGGCAGCCTGCCTCATCCTCATCATCACCACGCTCTCATAGTCGCGCTCATTTGTCAGGGCGCCCTGCAAGAGAGAGAGACATGCATACAATGTCAAACAGAGAGGTTATAATAACATGGAAATGTTATACAAGACTGCATATGACCTGAAAGCACATATTATAATCTTTAGGCCCAATCTGTGTAATTTCTGTCTTTAATACAGACATAATTAGGCTGTAATGTAAGTATCTGAGCCCAAGAATTCATAAAATTTTTTAAAGATTTACAAACAAAAAGATTTACAAAGCCATAGATTAATGGACGTTTCTATAACTGAAAACTGAATATCTTTGGGTTTTGGACTGTTGGTCAAACAAAGCAACCAATTGAAGACTTCAGCTTGGGTTTACGGGATATTGTGATGGGCATTTTTCACTTTATGACATTTTATGGACCAAAAAAAAAAAATCAATAAGTCTTTTCTTGAAAGCGACTCCATCAATTTAGCATTGCACTTCCATAAAGTTGGGGGACTCACAAGTGACAGATTAAAAAAAATAGTCAAAATCTAAGCAGCAGAAGCAGAGATATCCCGACTTTTAGTCCCTAGTCCCTCAAGCCCACCTTTTCATTAGTCACTCTGAGCTTGCTAAATGCCCCAGTATGTTGCAGACACACAGTTTGTTTCTGTTATAAATTTGTCTCCGAGCCCAGATAACCCTGATGGCATCACATCAACTGTGTTCACAGGATGTGTAGTGCTCCCCACGAGTAAACTGATCTTGATGTGTAAAATCAGTGGAGTGGCCCTTTAATCAATATTCAAGGAAAATGTTTAATGAGCCATTAGACTGGCAGGGAATGACAGAAAAGTCTGTATTTTATATCATGACAGCGACTCAGGGCAGCAGACGGAGCGAATGACACCACTGTCACCGTCCACTGTCTGTTTGCTTTCACGACAGGGCCTGTGGGTGGACAGCGAAGGAGAGGCGGACTCGGACAGACGTTCTCATCTCTGTTACCATCAGCATGACGGCAGGGTGAACATGCATGAGACAGCAGCCCGCAGAGCAACTGTGACAGGGTAATTCCGCTGCCTGAGGTCATTAAACCCCAAAATGAGGGCTGGAATTAGGCCTGGCAGTCACCCCGGGATCTCACTGTGTGATTTCTTTGAAGGGCTTGGGCTTGGACGACGATGGCGAGAGATTCTCTTACTGTGGGGGAGAATCAGAGAGGGCAGCCACTGGCTAATGGCTAATCAAGCAGGGTGGAACACAAGCCAGACGTCTTACACACACACAAGTCACAAATGCCACACACAGGCCAGCACACACATCCAGGCACAAGAAGAGGCACTCTAAAGAAATGAGGACACACATTTGAAAATATGCACCTAGGGAGATGCTTAAATGTGCATACTTATACATGTATAACACCCACACATGTGCAGCCACAGAGACCATCATCTATTTTGAAGGGGAGGGAGACCATGTGTCCACAGGGTAAGCCATTGTTTTATAGGATTATATCCAGGAAGCCTGCTGGGCCAAGGAAGTGTCTCTTTAACAAGACAGTGAGCTGCAGGACAGAGTGAGTGAGTGTGTGCATGAAGGGCTGGGAGAGCACGAGTGAGAGTGATTGGAAGAGGAGATGCAGGTTTTTGTCAATGTGCTCGCTGAGCTGAGGCATCTGGAAAACATCACGGGGACTCCAGCATCCATGTGCTGAGAGAAAGAGGGTAAGTATGGAGGAAGAAGAGAGGAGAGGGTCTGTTAGGGGAAATTCTCCCCCCCCCCCACCTCGCCCCTGGATTGAGGAAAGCTGCTATTATCATTCCAGTAATGTGAGCTCAAGCCCTTGTCTGACACGTAACTCTGAAATATCACGCGAACGCCATTAGGTAAATAAACAACTCTTACATCTTCAAATTAAACAAAACACAAGCAAGTACACAAGCAAGCTGGTGAAAATGCTCCCACTTCTTCTGTGAATATAGCTCCACTCTGCCCTGCCCTCTACTGGCCACTACACTGAAGTGCACCTGAAAAATCTCAAGTCAGAATTGGTTTGACCTATTCTCTACCCGGCGTGGTCACGGGCGGACTGTACCAGGCTAATGATGGAGGGGAATTCAGAGCATTAACAGGTGCTTTATGGGCAATGTGACGCATTTCTTCTCTGGATGAGGGATATTTCCTTGCCTCGGGTGTTAAGTTAAAATGTACATGTTTAGCCAGTGCATCACTCTGTAACTAAACACTTGGTTGTGTACGTATGCATGCATGTGTCTGCGTGTGTTGCAGCAACACTGGGGCCAAGGGTGAGTAGGAAACCATAGAACACAAACAATGGGCCCCCGTACAAAGCCAAGAGAGGAGGGCAAGGCCACCGCAGAGGTAGGATGGTAGTAAAACACACGCATGCACGCACACACAAACAAGCTGAGGATTAGCTATGTGACATCAGCACATGGCTAGGCCTCCAAAGAGCACACCCCAGCCTGACCCCGGGCCAGTAATGACATCATGAATACCGCCAGTGCTGTGAGTCAGTGAGCGTAACTAACACACACACTCACACTCCTTCCCACACACAGCAGGAGGCATCTCGCGCAGCGCAGGTGGTCACTGTGTTCCTCTGGCACAAGTTGTCAGGTCAGCTGCACATTACACCATTTCTTTATGTTCGTGTTTGATGTGTGTGAGTGTGTAAGCATGTGAGCACGAGCGATTGAGCATGTGAGGAAATAAGCGTGTGTGTTTATAAAATAGAGAAGGAAGAGAGTGTAGCTATAAGATGAGACTGCCACTATCTCTACAATATGGGAAAAAAAGGAAAAGAACTTATTATTTAATTATCACAATCAAAAAAGGGGATTTCTTACTCTAAAAAGTGTTTGGACATGAATGCATATATGCAGATAGGTAAAGACAAACCAACATAAATTGTCTTAGTAAGGCGTTGGACCTCCACAGGCCTCCAGGATAGCTTCAGTGCTCCTTCACCTTTGGACTGGAGGAGAGACACCACTCCTCTAAACAATATTGACACATTTTGTTTTGATGATGGTGGTGAAGACATGTCTAACACGTCGGTCAAAAATGTTCAAGTTGAGATCTTGTGACTGTTAAGGCCATAGCATATTATTCACATCATTTTCCTACTCCTTAAACCATTCAGTGTGCCCTCGTGCCCTGTATGGAAGCATCATTCTCTTTAATTTGTTTCCCATCAGTACATACACTTTAGATTTACAGATCCACTGTAGATCCATTGAAGCAGCTAAACGAGAAACCACACTACTTCATTGCCACCCAGAAAGAGGAGACACACAGCATTTCCTTTTTCTTTCCTTAACAAATTGACACTGTCCCTTAAAATGTACTGTGTCTCAGCCTGGCCAGGAGCATCAGCCCTGTGCCCGAGATGTAAATGTGAATGTAAATGAACACAAGGGAGAAACACACAGAGAGAGACATATGACCAACAGGCAGCACCTAATAAACAAGGAAGCCATGAAAGTATTTAACTGGATATTAAAAGCTTTACATTAATACCTCTCACAGAACATTTGGTTTAACAATGCCTCGGGGCTGACTGCATCAAAAACTGAAACTACACTGTAGTAGTAACATTTTTAGTTGATATTCTTGCCACTTTCATGCTTCGTCTGTTAACCTTGCAGCCTGAGAGGTTACCAATTTGTATTTGATAACTGGATTACTCATTAACACCATCAGCCATCAGATGTCTCTAACTAGATGGTCACTGAGCCAAGAAGTGATTTTGCAGACTTTGCTGCCAAGAGAAGAAATGGCTTTTTCTTAACAAGCCTACTCTGTGGTCCAGGCTAACATTTCTGCCTCTAATGCACTCTGGTGAAGTTAATCAAGGAACTATTTATCTATAATGTGTGTGGTGGCGTAGTGCGTGTTTCTAAATATGTGTGTGTGTGTGTGTGTGTGTGTGTGTGTGTGTGTGTGTGTGTGTGTGTGTGTGCCCGAGCACTCCTGCTAACTCAAACAAACAGGCAGCGGGCAGGGGTACTACATGTGCAACGCTGGAGCCAAGGTGAAATTCCTCTGCAGACAAAACTCAAGCTTTGTAAATGGTCGAGGATTAATCATCATTCATTATGAGACACGGCAGACATAAAACCCCAAAGGTCTGGTCTATTATACTGTTTTTGTTAGTGAAGAACAAACACTACATAGAGATTAAGGCCCAAATCGACTTCCTGTATTTAACCCTTTACATGCATGTGTCCTTCAAACATCTGGTTTTTGAACGGAACTCCAAGACAAGACCTCCTTTTATTTGACAGCAAAGGCAGAAAAACTCTGCAGATGTAGTCTTAGTGAATACATTTACACGTCATTATTTTACATGCAAGCTGCAGAATGTTGCAGACATCCTTGAAACTGCACTGGGAAAGATATTCACTGTATGTAAAATACATCTAAATCACAAAGTCGAGCTGCAATAGAAAAGAGAAGCTGCGTATTGCCCTATTTTCACAAATGAAAGTCAGATAGTCCTTTACAGCAGTGACAAAAACTTAAAATAAAAACACAAAGCTGATTTCAAAAGCTCAATAAAATAAAAAATGCAGATCTTTGACATTATCAGGTGCGAAGGCAGTTAACAGTGCCTGAATGAACACTGTGTGCAGGTAGTGGTAGTTGCGTGATTCAGCCAATAACACTCAAAGGTAAAGTGAAGGAAAAAAAGGCATCAGTCGATGTGAGGTACCATGTACTAAGTAGGTGTGTGTATGTGTGGACGTGCGCATGTGGTTGTACATGGTCATGGTATTGGACAGAATAGAAGTCTGCAGGACGGAGACAGAGAGTGCTTTTGGAAACTGTTAAAGTAAAGGAAATAAACAGTGAAGAGAGGAATGGCAGGAAAGGCCTGAACTCCTGGTGCCCTGGCATTTCTCTTTATGATGGATGAGCTAAGGGATCCTAGAATAGGGAGACTTGGGGGGGTTTGGCCTCTTAAAAAATCCAACAATACATCGTTGTAAAAGCAAAATTATGTCTTTCACATCCTGGCCTTCCGGGAAAAGCCCTCTGATTGCAACAGATTTCCCATTAAAAGAAAATGGGCCATGAATGCAGCTCGAACCTTGGAGATGTCAAAAAGAGCTCAGGCATTATGAGGGGAGACAAAAATGAAAATGAAATCAAGGTCAAACAAAACATTTAAAAATATTTGTGCACAATGTGTACGTACGTATGAGTTCCCATATGGTTCCTTATCTATTTCATGTGCAGAACAAACGCACACGAATGCCAGGAGACACAGCAGTACATTCCCAATCTACACTGACCACCCACATCCACTGGAAAAAAAAAATGTTACGTGTTATGCATATGTACATTAAACTTTTTTTTACCTCAATCCACTAAAAACTAAATGGAGAGCTCTACACATTTTTAGTGGACGCAACAAAGAGATCAAAACAAGTACAAGATTTCTCTGTACAATAGCACAAAATTACCATTATAACATGTATTTTCTGGAGGGGGACATTTTGCCTTTATTGGACAGTTGTCAGTTGAGAATGACAGGAGAGGTGGGGCAGATTAAAAACGCAAGATATTGCAGCTCCATAGCATGTATTTTACACACAGCTCACAAGAATTCCTCTAAAAACCCACAATATATCTCTGACAGATGAACAGATGCTGTGAGTTCTTGCTTAAAGTGTTGTAGAACAAAGTCTTCAGCTCATTTGTAAATGGTTAACAATGTAGGATGGTGCTAGAGGTCAAAAACTTATTTTTGACTAACATAAGTAATTAAGCTGTTTTATATTGTTATAGAATTTGGCAGCAATATACATTACCTCATCAGACATTTCTGTTGTATCCCTCCATTAATTATCCTGCCCATTCACCTCCTTACTGTGTTGGACCTGACGTGACCTTACTTTGTTGATTAGAGGCTACTGTAAGCTTTGTCATGTGTTAAGGAGTCTGCACTTGGTATTCAATAACATAATACCTGGACTTTGACTGGTGTCAGATCTTTGTCATGTGGCAGTAACGCAACTGAGTGTCTGCACTTCCTCTGTGCAGCCAGACTGCCAAGTTTCTGTTGGCGCATCTTCAAAAAGCTCATCACTGAGTCATAACTTTGGAGACAAACAGTGACGACAATGGTTTGGATGATGACAAATGCAAACTTGGATGTTCTCACCAGAATTACTACTACTACTACTATTAAAAATGTATGTCAAGGAATGAACTGTCTAGTCTCGTGCTTTTCATACTCTGGGTAATTCATGTATGTACTACAAGCTGAATTTTATCAACATACAGTATGTGCTATGTTTGTCATCATCGAAAAATGTTTTTCATATGAAAGAACCAGACAGTTCTTGCTGCAAATCTAGTCTAAATGCTGGTTGTCTACGGGCTTCGATACAGCGGAAGCTGGAGAACACACAACAAAGGACCAGAAGAATATCCACCAAAGCCTCAGTTTGGGCTTCTAGCGCCAGTCAAAGCAATATCTGGAAACACTTTTTATCCTGCAACAACAAAAACACGCAGCATCCCACATTTCAGGCCCAGCATAGCTGCATCAAACCACACTGCCCGCTATGGTCAGAGGCTTATACAGAAATCCAGCTAGGGCTAAACGCATCAGCCCAGAGGCTACTTAGCATGACAACATAACTAATAGAGCGAGCCCAACCTTGGTCAGACAGCAGGTCTTGTGAGGTCATCCCCAAATACCGCAGATAACACTAGCTCTTCACCCTGATTGTTTTCTAGCATGAAAGCAGTTTTGTGGTTGTAGGTGGAAGAAGGACGGAGTTTCTCAGAAGAGAAATGTTCAAAAATGTTCTGTTTCGGCCTTGAGTAAATGTTATGATAATTTCATTTGCGTGAGTAATTGTGTCTGGTCTTGCAGACTGTTCTGGCGCTGGAGCGCAGAGCGGAAGAACAAGAGAGGATCAGGCGGCACGCCTATTGTTTATTGGATCAATTTGAAAGGACTGGAGGAGTAGTGAAAGACACCATTTGTCCAGTTCCTTCACACCCTGCATGTTTAAGTTTAATGAACAAAGAGAAGCATTGAGACTCTGGACAAAGGGATCCACAGCCGTGTCCTCCTTTCTGCTGGAACACAATGTTCATTACAAGACTTCTGTCAGAGCACGATGGTGTGTTGGTGATTTTAATATATTCTCTTTAAAACACAGGGAGACATGTTGTAGAAGATTAAACAGTTCAAAAAAAGAATGTTTCCAACACAACCAAAAGGGCATGATCAACGCAAGTAACAATTACTGCCTGTGAGAGCACAACAAAATGCTTTAACCCTGCCATTTTTAACACAAACAAATTCCAGAGCAGAAAAAAAAGTTTGCTGTTCTGACACAGTTTT
The DNA here is from genome assembly GCA_002120245.1 of Maccullochella peelii. NCBI lineage: Eukaryota > Metazoa > Chordata > Actinopteri > Centrarchiformes > Percichthyidae > Maccullochella > Maccullochella peelii. Next base: position 42,213 of record LKNJ01000907.1, read on the forward strand.
CATTATTGTATTGTTATAGCATTCCAGAGCCAAAGACAACACAGTGGAGGTGTGAGAATTGGAAATTTAACATGTTATCTCTCTTGTACAACTCAGCGTGCCTGTACATACATGTCTGTGGGCAATAGTGTGCTTTGGTTACATAGAGAAGCTATAGGGCTCCAGTCAGGCAGAAGGGCCTGTGGAGTGGGCTGGACTCCAAGGCTTTAGACAAGCCAACAGTAAGCAGGAAATCAGGAAATCAGCAGAGCAGAGGGACAATGACATGAAGATTAGAGATCAGTTAACCCCCATCCTCTGGGTGACTGACCTGTTTGCTCACTGACTATGACTTCCTTTTAGACACAAGCACACAATCTATGAAACACACACTCTCAAACACAACCTGTTGTACACTCACAGACCTATTCAAACTCAACCTCTCTCACTCTTCTCCTCTCTCAAACCCTTTCACACCATTCAGCTCTTGAAATGAGTTGTGCGCTGTGGTTTCTCCCACATTTCGGTCTGTCCCAATATCACAGGTCTCGCGCAGGTAATGGGTGCAGCCAACCAACCAGCAGGACTTGGATCAACACATATGACTAAAAGGCCAACTCACACCGCAACCAGGATGATATCATCTAACGGCTGGCAACCATTCTAAAAGGGGGGTGACTACAAATATAAGCTACGAAAAACCTTAAGAAAAAGAAAAAAAAAAGAAAAAATATAAATCAAGGAAAGGCTCCACCTGGGTGCCTTAACACTCTTTGTACTCTGACCTCACCTGGCTTATCTCTTAGGCAGAGAAGACTTTCACTGGCAACACACCTGGAAAGGTCTACAATGCAAAAGGGAGTTAACACTGGGAAGAATTAGCAAAAAAAATAAAATAAAGGATCAAATGTCCAAGGACTGACAACACTCACCTAAGCAGCAGCATAGACAAGGTAAAGACACACTGTCTTGGCAGTTACAATTCAATTGTAAAGTTACAATTACAATTTAATGTAAAGGTTGAATGGTTGTGTCACTGGGGGAAACAGCATTTTAACTGACTCTGTGCCCGTTTGTCTGTCTCAGGGTTGTACAATGAAGTCTTCTTGGCACAACATTTGAACAAGCCCCATCATGTCAAGGAAGAGTTTGTTAGGGTGTGCAGGTAGACGCTGCCTAGTTTCCTGACAGAGACGTGTGTGCATGTGTGGGATTCAAATATTCTGTATTTGCTCAGCAAGACAGGTAAGAAGCAACTAATTCATCTTTATCTATTCTATTGTGTTTTATCCTACTAGATAAACAACTGCATGGAGAGGAAAATCTTGAAATCAATGACTTTTAACTCGTCATTAAAGTTTTCATCAGACAGATTCCTCATCCGTCTCAAAGACGGATCATTTATGGCAGCATTGAGGAAGATCATTTAAAAAAAGTTTCTTGGCCAATCTGTTTTAATGAGCTTCTTTAATTTTTACTTGGCCTTGAAGTGTTTCCTGAACATGATACTAATGGCTGAAATCGTAACACTCCTCCTTGGCCAAACTGACATGTTTAGAAAGGAATGCTGTTGTGTCCACGCTCTCCAATCTCCCGCTGCTACTAAAGTGCCGGTAAAACCTTTACAGGCCAACAAAAGCTGTTTGCTGTAGTGGCTTACAAATTTACAGAGTGAGTGTTTCAAGTCACGAACACAGATCTAATGTGGGCAAAGCGGTTTGGGAGACCGTAAAATCACAGACACTGAGCAGATTATCTAATCGACATGCCAGCGTTGATGAACTGAGTTCTGTTTTACTCAATAAAATGATTACAGGTCACGGAACGTTTTTTTGACAAAGTGTTATTGTATTGTTTCATTTTGACCAGGATGTTTCCTTTTAAGTTTTGTTGGTGGAAGTGAAATTTGAATAATATAAAATCATCAGTACATTACAAAACGTTGCTGACTTATTTTAAAATCTAATGCCTCCGGTGTGATGTTATTTATGGAATAACAACAGTGCATTTTAACTTCCACATCCAGAGTCACTGTCTAACTCTAACATCACAGCAAAATAAACTGACTGCATCCCAGATATTTGTTTTTTAACAAAATCATAAACATATGTTCCAAACTGAAGTTATCATCATGATTTCTGACAGAAGTTAAAACCACTTGGGAATCTGCATTTTTGTTGCTTTGTTACTGGAAGTCTTAAGTAGGCTAATAGACTTCCTTTAGATGATAGGCAGCAGAAAAAAAAAGGGATTTGAAAAGTAAATATTTAGAAATGAAAGCTTCAAAGCATTGTTGGAACATCCCTCCGCTGCCAAATACTGCTGAATTTCATTCAATCAAAATCAAGTGGAGCAGGTGCAATCTCTAAACAATGGCTGCCGACTGATACAGTCCAGTACTTACATCTGGTGCTGAATTACATGACAAGCGCAAGCACAGACCTGCTCCATATTCCAGCAAGATGAGAGAGAAACCTGAATTATCCAAAACAGATTTATAATGCAGTGTTGACAAAAAAAAAATTACCTTCACAGGAAACTTGGTATCAGACTACCATTTGTTAAATTATAATTTCTCTTTTCATGTGTTTTGTTGCAGATGGAGTTATGCTTTTAGGCCTCACCACTTCCTAAGGATTCATTGTCGAAGAAAGGAGGAAATACAAAAGGATACAACGACTTTTAAGGATATATAAAAAGTATATATTAAAACATTTAAGTCTATCTCTTCCAAGATGCCACTTAGAACGTCGTTGTACAGAAAGTCATCCTTGGGTCGTTGGACCAGCAGGAACTCCAAGCGCAGGGAGGTGCTGTCTGTCAACATGATTAGCCTACCACTAGCTGATTTCCGCCACATCTCACATATTGGCAACAACGCCCACACAGACAGCTTTGGAGACCTGTCCTTCTTAAAAATGGGCCACAATCTGCTTCTACAAAGCTCCCGGAGCGAGCAGAATCTCTTCCTGGCCTGCTCTCCACCGCCCAAGCCCCCGCGTCTTAACCTGGATGAGGCAGAGGGTTCAGAGAGCCCTGGCTTGCATGTGGGCCACCAGCACAACGCGTCCCAGAAGAGAAAGAAATGCAGCTCTATGCCACTTCTGGACAGCAAGGAAGGAGATGGAGAGATAGAAAAGGAGGATGGGTACCAAAGGGGGAATAATGTTGCTTCCAATCAGACTCATGGCTCTCGATGGGGCAGCCTGAGTTCAGACAAGGATGCAGACTCCACAGACACCTGTGACAAAACTGCTGGACAGCAAAAGGACGAGGACTGTGGTTTTTCCTTTAGCCTCGACCTGGGCCCTTCAATCCTGGATGATGTTCTCCAGGTGATGGACAAACTCCACAACTAGACAAGACAGTAGTCAGACGTAGCAGGAAGGCTTTACTAAAAGTTCGGAATACAGAGACGAGATCCAACTCGAACTGTTCTGTGAGACACACTTCTGATTTTACAGACAAACCAATGTGATGGTTATTGTTCAAATAAACTGGAGACATCTGATTTTATGATGAGTGACAAACGACCTTTGGAGAGAACTTGCCACACTTAAGTTTGACTGGAGGTAAACTATCACACTGAAAAGACTGAGATACAAGATGAAATATAGAGCACAAGATATCATGTCTATAGCACACTGTGGTCAACAGCATTCGTTAAAAAGTAAACATAATCACATTTGAAAGGTTAAACTAAAAAAAGACTAGAAGAAGTTAATGTTCTCCTTAGAATCACCCTTTGCAGACGTAGATACAATGTTTAGGTTAATAATTGAACACCGTCTGATGTCAAACTCCAAGCTGGACATTTTCACCTTCTTTTACTTTCCTCTTTTGCTATTATAATCCCCCAAACCACACAGCACAGCACTGAAGACGGCTGTTAAGACTTAAGAGTGTTGTGTTTAAGAAAAGAAAAGCTGCGGCTGGAATCCAAGGTCCTCGAGCTGTGATGTCTTGGCTCTTGGCGTGCTTGCCAATCTATTGTGTGCAGAGGGCAATTTTTCCTCTGCACGCATCCCAGAGGCCCCACTCAAAGGTAAACCAAGGTACCCCCCATCTCTCATTCCCAACAATGCAGTGAAAACAAACACTTAGCTCTGCTTCCAATAAAAGCCAGTAGTGGCAGGTTGGGCTGCAGACCAAGCCAGGCCACAGGTCCAAGACCTCAGAAGAAAATAAAAAAAAATAAAAAGCCAGAGCAGCCTGTTTTCTTAGCTGCAAATCAGAGTCCGATGCTCTGGTGAGTGGCGCACGAGAAGGAAAGTGGTAAAGGGTAACGTGATACTTCCACATATGCAGGGGGTGTCAAGGGAGGAGGACCAGAGACATCCATTACTGCAGCAAAAGTCCTGATGGGGGTTTAAACACTACCTTCTGACCAAACAGACCCCCGACACGCAAAAAATACATGCTTGCGTCTTCACATACACTGGCACACATGCATGTACATGTAAGCACGCATGGTCAAACTGAGATTTGTGCAGACAATCGAGGTCCACTCTCCTCAGGTCTGGAGAGGAGAGAGTCAGGGCAGAGCCTCAGTCTGTGTCTTTGTGGGGGGTTGCCAGGAAAGGCTGTGGGGCAAGCCCAGAACCAGTCGAATTCCTAACTCCCCCATGGGTCATGCTGCAAAATACACGAACCACAAATGTTCTGCTTCTAGCAATAGATTTAGAATTCTATGTATGTCCAAACAGCAATGTTTGTGGGTATGTCTGCACTGTATATCTGTTCTGGCATCTCCAATTTTAAACTGGATATCACTGCGCCTTTTTCTTGTATATGTTATGACAATAACACATTATGAAACATTTTTTTGCATTGAAAAATGTACCGTTTTGTATTTTGGGGAAGTAAAGAAAAATGTCTTTCAAATTCCACGACTGGTGGTTTTGTGAATAGAACTGCTCATGTCAGCATTTTAAGAGAGCTCATACGAGACTGTTTACACACCCTGATGGCCAGACATTTATTTGCCTTTTTAACCGTCAGCAGCCACTGTGAAGGCAATATGCCTTGTCTGTCACTTATACCTGACAGCTTCTAGAAAATTATAGCCTTGGATATAGCCTTTATCCAACACAACAAGCAGCACAATATTATTTCAACATGGAGAGACACACAAGCCTAAATTAGACAAGCATGTCAAGCATAATATCATGCAGTGTCACAAATACTGTATCACAGTCAGTTGAGTTTGACGCAACGGCTGAGTTGTTAGGCATGCTCAGCTCTGAGGCACACCTGTATCACAAAGAGGTGACATTCAATGGCTAACCAGGGTGTGTCTGCAATTTCTCAGACTTTTCTATACAGGCTACTTTTCCCAGATAAGCAAGAGAAAGAGCTATTCAGTAACACAGACTTTATATTGGACAGTGTTCTCCTGTCTGCTACAATGGCCCTTAATGAAAAGCCTCATTTATTGACAAGAGAAAGAAGAATTGTGCAATGTCAAACAGACACTGTGGAAACAAATGATTGCACCAAGTAAGAGTTAAGTAAAAGGCTTTAACCTATAAAAACAATATTTTAAAAACAAATACCAACACATTTTGGTATTTCAGCCAGAATTGATAAAGAAAACCACTGACGCATTTTATGAAAACACATTCCTTATTCACTGTAACCTCTAACAGAGTCCTTGGCTGCTATGACTTGGTCGTCTACACAAGAGCTCTCAGTGTGAAGAATCACATAAACTTAAGTTCAACAAGTGTTCGGCCACATGACTTATGTGAGAAGAAAGAGCCTGTAATTGGAGACAAATTATCTTGTCTGCACTGTACAAACTGGCCGAGCTGTGAAGTATCCCAATCACATCTGGTACCACTTCTCTCCCTCCAAAAATCTAAACTTGCTGTCATACAGAATACCAAGAAACCCTGTCATCTCACTAAAGAACAGCACTTATGAGTTATTTATTTTGTCAGGTACTAACTAAAAAACTAAAAATATTGTTTTTGGCAAATAAGAGATGTGTCCTACTGTAATTGCACCTCTCAGGGGTGACCTGATGCTGCCGAAATACACCGATCAGCCATAACATTATGACCACTGACAGGTGAAGTGAAGAACATTGATTATCTCGTTACAATGGCACCTGTCAGTGGGTGGGATATATCAGGCAGCAAGTGAACATTTTGTCCTCGAAGTTGATGTGTTGGAAGCAGGAAAAATGGGCAAGCGTAACGATGTGAGCGACTTTGACAAGGGCTAAATTGTGATGACTAGACGACTGCGTCAGAGCATCTCCAATACTGCAGCTCTTGTGGGGTGTTCCCGGTCTGCAGTGGTCAGTACCTACCAAAAGTGGTCCAAGGAAGGAAAACTGGTGAACCAGCGACAGGGTCATGGGCAGCCAAGGCTCACTGATGCACGTGGGGA